>JAJJMA010107906.1:0-42495 GCA_023529015.1 Papaver nudicaule | reverse complement strand
AGGACCACACACAACACAAGATAAGAAGGAAATATCGGAAGGTCTCATGGATATTTAGCTTCATTTTATTTTCTAATAACGGGAGCATGAGCCATGCCGTAATGATATGGGTTCGATAACCCAGTATTTTTTTTAAGGACTTATCACGTTGTATTTTTTTTCTTGGGTGATTTTATAAAATGCCCCTATTTGAATTTTGAAATATGCTAATATAAAGTGCCTTTACTTTTTAAGTATTTTATAAAGTGCCCCGTCTTTTTGAAAAAACGGTAAACTTTTGTTCACCCATTTCCACCCACTTTATCCACCAGTTGGCATCAAATAAAGACATATAAACCCCTGAGCGAGTCAGTGATTCGACCCATTACCGAGTCAAACCGATTCAACCTGTTTTTCAATCCAGCACAAGATTTTCAACTGATTCAACACTTCATTGATTAACAAAAGATGTTTGAAACAACATAAGTTCAAGAACTACTGAATCTGCATCACTAAGCAGTCTTCAGTACCAGACATTCATACAAAAAAAACATAAAAAGACATTCATAACTAAGCTTTCTTCTCATTTGCAGGATTTTCTTTGCAGGTATTTTCTTTGCAGGTATCTTGGACCTGCAAGAGTGACTGATTGCTGGATAGACCCAATGGAGAAACTCTGCAGACCTCCAGAAGCATTTGAAGTAGATCCAAAGTTGACATTTCCAAAGGTTGCTGCTGCTGCTTGTGATGGCTTTGACTGTTTCTTCTTAGTTGCTGTTGTTGGTATATCAAAAGAGCTAAAATGCGTCAATTTGTACAAACTCTTTCTGGCCATCCATGTGTGTGAAAGCTTCATGATCGATTGCCTACTCAATGACAAGTAAAAAGCTCAGTATTGTTGAGCCATAATAAAAAAAATTATATGATCCAAGTGCTTCCTTCTGAGTGCTCCTTCTATATCTCAAAATAAACGCTACACAGTTTAATTTTTCTGAGTCGATATTGTCAAGAGTATCGTGTTGAGAGCAATGAGTTAACAACAAGCATGATTATTGAATCAAGATAAATATTATTTCGGAGCTCTACCAAGAAATTAGCTCCATGAGATTCAATGTCATAAATGGAGTGTTTGGTTCCAGACACCAGACAATCCATTTCATCTTCTTTGTCAAGACTAACCCCAAGCCTCTCTTTGAAGAGGTTGGCATACATGTATGCTCCACCACCTGTTGCCTGCACAGGAACATAAATTAGTTATCTGCAGAGTTTATAAAGAATCTCGAGATATATCTGAAGCACAAATAGGATTATTTATCCTTTATGGTTCAACATAAAGGATTTACCTTGATTACCGCATTGTTATTTCTTGCAGCCTCAAAGGAACACCATGGATAAGTTCCTATGCACAAAAATGTATATGTTATTTGAATAACCATCGTCAAGAAGAATAAACTATGTATTTCAGCTGAAAACTAGTAAGGGTGTGCAAAACTCCACAGTGAAGCTGCTTGGAATCAATAAAATCTAAACACTCATTGATCTTCCGGGTTTCGAACTTCAAAAATTGGAGGCATCCCCCTTTTATAGTGTAGCTCCTACTGCTACCATTAGAACCTTCAAGTCCCTTTTTCAAAGTTCGTTCTTTCTTATCATCTACTAAAGGATCTTCATGCCTCGAGAAATAAACCACTTTGATCAGAGTTCCTAAAAATTGAACCAGACAATTAATTCGAGATTCACAAAAGACCAACTGGAGTAACAACATTTCACAAACCACCTAACTACATCCGAAACAAGGTAATAATGTTTAATTAGAAAAAAACAAGAAATTATATAAGAATACAAAGAAACAGAAAACTCACCTCCAATATCCAAAGCCAAAAGAGTTATATCATTAGATTGATTCGGTAATAAAATTGCAGGGTCTCTCCATTGAGAATTCCCTTGAAAAATTGCAGCCCCATTAAGATTTAATAGATGCCTTGCGGGTACTTTATCATTCTCCATAAAGTTTTGAATTTGTCGATAACCTTTCGAATTCTAACTATCCTTCAAGCTTATTTGGTAGTGTAGCTGTCCTGTATCAAAAAGAAATTTCAGTTGAATCAACACAATTAGACGAGGAAAAAGAGCATGCTAAGTATTATAAGCTAAAACATTGAATTCATCGAAAGTTTAGTTCCACTAACTTCTGTTGTGTATCTATAGAGGATGGTACCAACTAACGTTCAAATTTTCAAAATTAGACAGCTTTGGGGTTTGACTTTTTGTCTTTGTAATCAAAGCACTCAAGTTATTATATATTTGTACATGAAGAAACCCCTTAGTTGTATAGTCAAATTGGGTTATTCTCTCTTTGACATTTTATCAAACAGTTTAAATTCTTGTGTATATATCTAAGTCAAGGAAGAATAGAGCGAGAGACACATACCTTGAATTACAGCTAAAAAAACCCTGGAAATATATATATATATCTTTACACTATAGATTGGGAGACGGGAGGCAGATCTCAAGCCCACAAGCTAAGCTAGATGATGATGTTTTAGGTGATTTGTTCCAGATGATCAAGAAAATCAACAACGCCCAATCAAAAAAAGTGACAGAAACTACATTGGTTTCTGGTTTGTGGACAACTACAAACAAAACCTTCAAAAACAGAACCCATTACAACAACTGACTAAAAAAGATCATCATAACCACAAACAAAACAAACTCATCTATCAACTTTTAACAAACAAGTCAAACAGACAAAATGAAACATACATTCAATCAATTATACACTCCCGAAAGATCTTGTGCATCATGAATTGGCACTTACCCACATGTATTCTTGTCATCCTAGTCTAAATACAAGAGATATTACTACTTTTGAATACAAAGCAAGCATGTCTATCACCATATTTCACTACCATCACTACCATCATCACCCAGCATACTAAAATCTTAAAATCCATACAACATATCACATACAATCCCTGAACTCAATTTTATATTCAGTAAAACCAATTAGAACTCAGTAACAACACAAAGAGAAGAAAAAATTATATCCAAACCTTAAAATCAACTACAGAGAGAAGAAAAATGAGGAAACCGGTTACAGGCTTTAATCTCCCTTAGTAAATTAGACAGTAATCATCATTTTTCCCCAACATGCAATCAAAAATAGGATTACACAAAAACTCTAATTCAACACAAACATCTCAAAAACACAAACACAAAATTGGTTGAGATATCTTACGGATTATCATCTTTTTTCGTCTTCTTCTCTTTCCCGTTTTTTCCTCTTCTTCTCTTTCCCGTTTAATCCATCTGTAATACTGAAACCAAAAACTAACAGTTATGGTTTCGTTTATGAACATCAAATAAACTGAACAAAACTTCAACACTAGGGTTTCGTTTATAATTGATTATTACCCAGCAAAATCAATTTTCCTTTTCAGAAAATTTTCCTTCATCATCTTTGAACCCAAACCCTAACTGTAACTTTGTTGATGAACCCTAAAAATCACTCTCCTGATTTCCAAATCACTCAATCTCACTCCCTAACACTTGAATCTGAATCGATTTAACTGGTTTCGCGAGAAACCCTAAGTACTGACTCTCATCTCCTCTTTTCTCCTTCACTCTCTCGATGGTTTGTTTCTGAGAAATGAGAAAAGAGAAACCTAACTCGTGTGTTTTGTATTCTATAGGGTCAGCTGGGTAATTTCGCGAGAAAGTTTGACTAGTCAAGGTTTGACCTAACTTTCTAGAGTGTACTAGTAACGGTGGGGGCAGTTAATAAATGAATTTTTTTTCGGGGGCAAGTGGGTAAGTCGGTTTCTGAACTAAGGGCAGTTTATAAAATATCTCTTTTTTCTTTTATCTGGGATTTATTCCTTTGAATTTTCCTTCTTAAGGTTTTAACGAAGCAACATGTGCATGTTTAGCTACTTATCAAGGTTTACTTATTTACTGTTTATGCTTGTATTTTAAACTTTCTTTTCTTGTAAGCTTTTTCGGTTAGAGATAGTCAAAACCATTTTTTTTTTTGTTCTTAACTCGAGGTTTTTTATCAAAAAATAAAATAAATCAACGGTCCATGTTATGCAGAGAATTTGAGAAGCCTATTCGCTTTTTCAATGAGTTTTTCTTCTTCAATTTCAATGAAATTTTAAGAGCTTGTTAATTTATGGAATGAATTCGGCCCTTAACTTACAGTTCCAAGTACCTATAATTTTTTCACCATCAGATGGATGATTTAATGAAATTTTAATGAAATTTTAGCAGATGCATGATTTATATTAAATCTCTTGTTTTCTAAAATCTCATCTTGATCTTCACCCTCCATCCACTTGCATCTGATGGCAGAGAAATTAAGTAAAACATCGAGTTAAAAACTAAAATCAATGGATCTGCTGCCACAAAATATTTCATTAATTGATATTGAATTGTCTAACTGTTGTGATAGTATATGTGAGTGGTATTGGAGGTCGTAGCAGTAGGGTTGATGAATGATTGAGGAGGCAACGTTTCGTCGGCTAGTTGGTAGTGGTGGTGGAAGTAGTGGTGATAGAGGTGGTGGTAGTGTCTAAGTATAACCATAACAGTTATAAATCTTCAGTAACCTAGGAATTTTCCGTTCTCCTTCGGTACCTAGCAATTTTACTACAAAAGGCAAGACGTAATATGCTTTAACTATATACTAACTCTATGGTATTTTTGATACAAAGTAAAAATTATATACAATTTAAACCTGTTTCTAGTATTTTTATAAGATGAAGTATGGTATTATGGTATTTTTGAAAGCCTATGTACAATTTGCTGTAATCTCGACATGTTATCGAGTTTTTATAAATTCTGGAAGGACAAATGCAAAATTAAAATTAACCTAAAACACTAAGGCTAAATGTGTGAATTTGAGATTCTAGGGAGGGCACCTGTCCATCATATCCCATATGTAGCTCCGTCCCTGATCCGAATACCCAAGTCCCTTCAAATTGGAATTCAAACGTGGCATGGGCATGCCCAAAGTGTGTCATGCAAGTGTCATGTACATATGTTAAACCTATCATGGTGTGTCTATACATCCTTGATGAAGCAGGCGGTGAATAGAAGTGAAGAATTAGTATTATGATCCGATTACCATAATTTTTCTTAACAAAAATATTGTGACGCGAAAATCTAAGAGCTTGCCCTGTATCAAAAGATTATATTATTTTTCTTGTTGCAGGTTAAGTCATCCTACACGTCGTTTATATATCGACAATTGAAGTTAATGGTTTTGCTGCATTTGAATTAGCTCAAAATCTTCAGAATATTAAAATGAGGCTATTTCTTTCCGACATCACTAGGCGAGATTAAACAAATATTTGAATTAGATCTTCTAGAGGTACTATCTGAATCTCCCTAACTATCAATATGAAAGAGTTATTGCTATAACTCACGAATGAAAATGTTTTATTATTAGAATGAGTTTTTTAGGCTGAAATCTAGAGATAAATGCTTACCTCTCATTCTAAAAGTATTGAAAATAATAATAACCTTGTTGAAATTCTAAAGTTTTATAATATTATTCTAGCATTGATCTCAGCCGGCAATAATGATTCCTTCGTGCTGCCTCCGTATTTTAGATAAATCGAAGACACTGTGCATGCATGCTATCTCTGAGAGCCCCTGGACCAGACATGTTACCAGTTGGATTTTTTCGAAACAATAGCAGCAAGTTGGTCATAACTTGGTGGATGTTGTCTGATAAAAAAAAAATCTGGCAATCTGCCTAAACAAATGAACAAGACTTACACTACTCTTATTCCAGAAACATGCCCACCTATCACATCCCATGATTTTAGACCAATTGGTCTCTTTAGTACCAAAATTGCCACTAGGATAAAACATTTAACCAAAAAATTTAGACTCTTGTTAAAGGGAGAGCAAAAGGAGATCCGATGTACGAGTAGAAAATCTGCATAGGTCCTCCATGAGCCATATCCATCAGATCTACTCATACATACATAAATTTAGTTGAGGTTCAATGGTGCGAGGACCACAAGAACGATACCGAAGGCAATAAGAACAATAATTCAAGACTAAACTAAGACAGTGTAGGTAAAATACAAGAAGATTTATAAGTCTTTCTATGTTGTGATTACATGAATATAATCCTAAGGAATCAGAGGAGATAACAGACCTAATCTCTCTCTTGCTGCTTAGGCTTAACCTAGAAAGAATCCAACCCCCACAACGTTTTCCAAGGTCGCCTTATATAGGCCGAGCTTGGGTGGTTTACAGCTAATAAAGACAAACGACTCAATCGTGGTGGTGTCAGTCCTTGTCGAGTAAGGCGGTGGAGCTCCGAGGTTGATTTCTAGTCTTCGATCCCCTGTCATGGTCCGAATCCTTTCTCTCCGAGTCTCCACTTCGCTCGCTTGGTGACCTTCTTCTTTGAGCTGGTCCGAGATTTCACTTGTTAGTCCTCTCGGGGTGGTTAGGCTTCCTGGATGCGAGACACGTGTACCGAGGGGTTTTACCCCCTACAGTTTACCTCTTTCCTTTCCTTGTATCGAAGATGCGAGGAGGGGAAATTCTTCTTCTGCCACCTCTTTGTCGAGTATCCCCACTACCTGCCAGGTGTATATTTTCCTTTGCGACACGTTCTCCTAAGCTCGCGGCTTTTCACCTTCTGACTGGTAGAGTCGGTTTCTTCTCACTATTTAAGTTTCGTTTCTCCCTCTAAAAATCTTTTAGACCTTTCGTTTTCATCTTCCTTGGCGCCGGCGGCCTTTTTTCCGTGAAAACTTCTTTCATTTGTATCTTCATATCAAGCAATCCTTTCGTTCCTTTCTTCTCGACCCATTGTTTTAATCGACCTTTTCTTTCATAAAGTTAACTTCTTTGTGATTTTCCCTTCTTTCCTCTTTATTTTCCAGTTGCCTCTGCTATTTCCGTCCGCCGGCGGTTATTATTTCCTATCTGCATCTTCCTTTTCCCATGCCTTATTCCATGATTGAGGCCCTTTCTTTAAGGTTAAACGGTGAGGATCCAGATGGAAGGGGCTTTCAAATCGAGGCCATTGATTCTTCCAGATTGACTCCAGAATTGGTTAGGGAGTATGAATGTAGCGAGGACACACTTGTGGTAACGTTTCATCAGATATCTGCTGGGCTGCTTTTTCCCCTTTATCAATCTTCCAATCCTTTGTTCCTTGAGATCCTTTGCTCTCTTCCTGAACCTCGAGGTGTGATGCAACTTACCTGCAGCTCAATCTTTCTCATCAATCAGTGGGTTCTTCAGTCTGTGAATAATTCTTCTCCCGAATCTACGGCGAAGTATTATTTTACTGCCAAGAACTTTTTTAGGCACTACGAGCCCTTTTTAACTACAGACAACGAGTTAGCTCCTTGGGGGGTTAGTTTTCGGAGGGTGAATGGTAGCCAAGACATTCTTCCCGAGGCTTTGAAATACTCTATGGATGACGACTGGTTTTCGGAACCTATACTTCTTAGAGGACCTTTACTCCGAGGTTGGAAGGACTCTGGCCGATTCATTGTTCGAGCTGAGTTCGAGGTAGGTCACGAGTTCGATACTCGGCACCTGTTTTCCATTCATTTTTCTGACGAGGATATAAAGCTATCTCGCTTATTTTCGGGCAAGGGGAAGGATGTCGTCGTCGGGCCCTCGGGTAACCTAAAGCGTCCTCGGCCTGATGAGGGGACTATGCAGCAGGTAACAAATACTCTCTTTTCGTTCTTTTCCGAAGTATTCATACTTGCCTCTGTTTGTTTCCTGAGGAAGACGTATCCTTATCTGCAGGGACAGCCTTTAGGTGCCCCAAACCGTAGTCGCAGTTTGATGAAGTTTAATTATGGGGGAAATCCCAAAGTTTCCAAGCCGCTGAAAAAATCTGCTTTGCAAGCAATTCTGAAAGGGGTTCAAACTACCCGTCGTCAGGCTGCTACTATTCCTCCGAGAGAGACTGCGAGTGCTGATAAGGAAATTCCAGTATCGACGGCGACTCAGATGGTAATCGAGGAGGTGGCCGCCATAGACCCTCCGATTACTGTGCCTTCTATCGTTAGTAGTGTCCCTGTCTCGACTGTAGTTTCTACAACTTCAAGGGCTGGTGCTGCCTCGGAATTTGCTCTATCAACTTCTTCAACGCCGAGGGTTGCGTTTGGTGCCTCTGCCTCAGCGATAAGAACTTCCACGAATGTTTTTGGTGAGCCCTCTATTCTTTCATCGGAGAAGATTGTTACACCGGTGGACCTCCTCGTTCCTCAAGAGGATGGTTCGTACATTAAGATGGATTCTTCCAAACAGCTCGTCGCCGGCCTTCCACAAAGCTCGGTGTTTCCGCCTGCCCCTAGTTATGCTTGCAAATATAGGCAATCCTATACTGCCGAGAGGTTTAAGGAAGTTTTGTTTGAAAATTATTGTCATTGTGAATTTACTACCGAGGTTTCGACTCGCTTTGAAGCTTATGCCTCGGATCCCTTAGGGCAGCCTTTAGATCCAGGTTTCTGCAAAAAGCTTGGCGATCTCTTCGGAGGTGATTGTCCCCGAGCCGAGTATAATCTTCGCCATCCTCCCTTGTCCTATGAGGAGAATTTATCCATGGTTCAGGCGGTGAGTTGTGTTCATGTCGTTGTTACTGAAGTGTTTTGTTATTCTATTTTCTTATAATCTCTGCCACTTTTTGTCTAGGGCGATTATCATGCCACTAGTCTGCTAGCTTACGACTTTGATCAAGCTGGTGAAAACGAGTATCATGAGCGAGAGTTTCATCGGATGCAGGAGGAGCTGGCTTGGGAGAAGGTTCGCAGTGCTGAGGCGAAGAAACAATCGATATGTAAGTCTTTGTTTTTCCTGTTGCTTTTTGGAGCGCTTCTGTGTTTTTGCAGTCTTTGCTAAAAATAGATTTGCTACTTGCTTTTGAAAAGGAGAACTGGAAGAGCTCGAGAAAAAACTTCAAGAGGCCCAACTTGCTATTGATCGGCTTCGAAATGGTCGATCATCATCTCAAGTTGCCTCAAGTAGCGAAGGCCATCGTGCTGATAGTGCTACGTTGTTGGAAGAAAGGGATAGGGCTTTGGAAGATATGAAATATTATAGGGTGAAAAGGCAAGAGGCCGAAAGTCGTTATGTAGATGAAAGAAAAAGAGGGGATCAAGCCGAGCGTCTTCTTGAGGAAACTAGAAATAGAAACGCGTTGCTGTCCCGGGAAAATCATTTTTTCCAACTAGATGTGAATCGATTGACGCAAGAGCGAGATGCAGCTCGCTCGGAGAGATCCATCAATGCCTCCGGTATGGTTTTGATTGAAAGGTTAGAAGGGAACATCAGAGATTTGAAGGTGCAGCTTTCTACGCAGAAGAATGTCAATAAAGACTTGGTTACTGAAAATGATCTTTTAACGAGAAGTTGTACTGATTTTTGCCAAAAACTTGCTTCAGCAAATAAGTCGAACGTTCAGACTGCTGCTCTTGTTGATGAGTACCGAATAGTATTAGCCAAAAGTGGGGTCATTTCCTCTGAGGATGTCCGAAAGAATGCCTCGGTGCCTCGTTTTACTAATCAGCACCAGGTTGCTGAATATATGGTTTTTAAAGAGAGTAGGGAGCTAACCCATATTTTTTCTTTGTTTTTCTGCCCACCTCATAGCCTTAGGTGGGTCATCGTCTTGCTATTCTTATGTTTGTTGTTTTTGTTTTTAGGTATCGAAGCTAATTTGAAGAAGCAGGTTGCTGACGCCGAGGCGGCGAGGGACGATGCCATAAGTCAATTGGTGAACGAGTCCGATCGGAAGTTGGAGGCCGAGAGCAGGGTCAAGCAATTAACCAAAGAATTATCCGAAGAACGCCAGCTTCGCTCTGCTGATTTTGCTAGACTTTCCCAAGAGCTTGAGCTTGAACGCAAGCGTCGCTCCGAAGAAATGACAAATCATTCTAAGCTTTTGTCCCAAGAACGGGGTCGTCGCCTTGAGTGTCAGGAGAGTGTGAGGGATATGGTGGTCGGTTTTGCCCTTGTTAACCATGAGCTGAGGCATGGTCAAGCTGTAGAAGAACTTCTTTCCAAATCTGCCTTAACTACTGCCTTTGCTACCAGCATGGCCTGCCGAAAGCACGGTCGTTCTCTTTTCAGGACCATCGGTGTTGAACCTCCTACTTATGGTGCCATTGGGGCGCGTGACTCGGATGTTGTGTCTCCTATTGATGAGTATCTACTTCCTCAGGAAGTTTATGTGGCCTTAGCTAGAAATGAGCTTCGAAAGAGGGGCCAGCTGGAGAAGTTTTTGAAGATAGCTAGTGGTGGTAATGACAATGATGCTGCTCGAGGTAGTACTTCGAGGATTCTGAGTGACGCCGCCGAGGGTACCCGTGATGGTCCGAGAGAATCCGATCACGGTTCCGAGGACGGTCCTCGTGATGGTGCCGATTGCTCAAAGGATAATTTACGCCCTTAGCTTGTGTGCTTGTGTATTTGTAGTTGTTTCCGCGCCATTTTGCTATATAGACGTATTTTTTGTTATCATACTTCGCGTCCTGCATTATGTGCACATATATATATATAAAGAATTTATTTTGTCTAAATGTTATGCCCCTCCTCGGGACTGTTTTTTGTTTTGAGGAGGTCCCTTGGTCGAGTAATTCGCTTGCGAGTGCAAGCAAATCAACTGCCTCGGGGTTCCATCTTCCTCTATAGGCAGATGTTAATCCCATTTATCGTGCCCTCGGCGCCCGAGGACGTGCAATCCTCGTGGCCGTTTGGTAGTGAGTACGAGTGCATCGTCGGCTTTTGTAGCCTTGATTCAAAGTGCTCACCGCTATCGGGGTGTCTTGTGGGTAGAGGACCGTGCCATATAACTCGTAGGGCCCTTACAATTCATATGGTCATCGGCTCTGTGCCTGCTATTCGAGGACTTTATGTTTTTTGGCGTTTTTTGCCTTTGGCGTTACAGCCTGTTTGGCGTTTTTTGCCTTTGGCGTTACAGCCTGTTTGGCGTTTTTTGCCTTTGGCGTTACAGCCTTTGCGATGGTGTTGACAGTATTTGGAGTTTGACTTCGGTGGGAGTTGCATCAATGAGTGCCATTTTTATTTTATTAAATCTCTTCGAGTGCTGCTTACAAATGAATTTTGCCTTCTTAAACTAAGTGTTTCAAGTATCTCCCCTCTACTGGGGTTTTCAACCTCTGACCTTCAAGGTTAGTCAAACAATAAGTATCATTTTCCAACTGCCTTTCGATGACAAACGGTCCAGCCCAGAAGGGTTCCTGCTGGATATTCTTGTTTTCGCTAGACTCGCCTAGTTGTTCGTTCGGAGTCTGGAGGTTTGCTGTTGCCACGAGGAACTGCTCTCTGTTCTCGGGATGCTGTTTTCGCTGTCCTCTTGTTTCGCACTTGGCATTCCAGCTTCGGTGTCTGCTAGGAATTTAGCTATGCTCTCGTCCGAGATCTTTGGGTTTTTAGCTTGTTCCGAGTATTCCTTGTTGCTTTCCTTCGCTTGGACATCTATTTCGTGGCAGGCTCGGGCCTCGGTAGGGTCACCTCGGATCTCCGCAATCCCTGTTGGGGTTGGGAACCTGATTTTTTGGTGCAAGGTGGATGCGACGCCCATGATGCTATGCAACCATGGTCTTCCCACGATGGCGTTGTAAGGAGAATCTATGTCCACCACACTGAATAAAGTTGGCTGCTTCTGACTACCGGCATGAATTGTGATCATCAGTTCTCCTCGGGGCGTTGACGGCTTTCCATTGAAGCCGAATATGTTATAAGCTGAAGGTACCAAGGCAGCTTTCTTACCCTTCATTTTGTCAAATGTTTGACCGAATAGTATGTCCACAGAACTCCCAGGGTCCACCAGTACTTTGGGCATGGCTATCTTCCCCATTTGAAGGGTAATGACCAGAGGATCGTTATGCATCCTTCCCTCGTGGGGAATGTCTGCTGCTGAAAAGAAAACAGGCTGCTTCTGCCACTCCTCTAAGCGATTTTTTGTTACTACACTGAGTATCTCCTCGCCATCCAAATCCCTTTTGTGAATGCGACCTGTCTGAATTCCTTCTAGACCCTTTGTATGGACAATTGAATTGCAAGTCCCGAATCTTGGTATATCCCTGTCAATGGTAATCACATAAGCTTTGTGCTTTGGTTCTTCCTTCGGTTGCGGTTGGTTAGGGGGTGGTTGTGGCAGCTCCAGAAGGTGTTTAAATTGTCCTCTAGCAATAAAGAAATAGATTTGATCCTGTGCCGTGACGCAATCCTCGGTGGTGTGTCCATGGAATTTATGGAACTGACAATAGTCCCTTGAGTTTTTTGTGTGTTTCGGCTGGTTTCCTCTGCTTCGAGGATATCTCATCTCGCTGGCAAATTCAGACTGCTCGATGGTCCGAAGGGCGTCTTCGATGGGTACGCAGAGCTTGGGAAGTTTTCTGTCGTGAAATGCCGGAAATCCTGGTTTGGTCGTCCCGAATTTTCTGTTCCCCTGTCCTTGCTGACTATTGTTTCCTTCAAACTCCCCCCGAGGGTTGTTTCCTCTGCTGTCAGTGTACTTTCTGTTATCATGGTACTTGCCATCACCAAATTTGCCTTCGTTCCCATACCGACCACTATCATCCTGTCTTTCTCGCTTCGATGGGTCCCCGAAGTGAATGCCCATTGCTTGTCCTCGATCTTCGAGCGATAGGTTGCTTATCGAGTGAACTTGTTTTAAAATTGTTTCTTTCCCAAGTGCAGCTTGTTCTTTTATCTCCTCCAATGTAATTCGTTCCTTTTGATACTTTCGAAGGTCCTGCAGCGTCTCGAGGTTCTTCGAGAAAAGTCTGTCGTAAAGAGGGTGATCCTTGTCTAGAGCGTTGAGGAACGCTCGTACTTTATCCTTTTCCGTGGCTCCATTTCCTACTTCTACACACTGCTCGGTCCACCTGCTTGTTAGACTTTTTGTCGACTCTCCTGGGCGTACCCGAATGCTAAATAGTTTATCCACCCCAGGCTTTGAGGAGTTGTTATACAGGAAGTGTAGTATAAAGACTTTAGAAAGCTCCTCGAAAGATGAGATTGAGCCGGCTGCGAGATTGTCATACCAGGCGAGGGCTTCTCCTTTTAAACTAGAGGGAAAATACTTGCAAAGCACTTCATCTCTATCGGCGTAAGCCAGAAAAACTCGGAGATACATTTTGACATGGATAGTAGGGTCTCCTGATCCGTCGAAGATGGAGGTGAAAGTGGGCATCGTGTATTTTAATGGAATTGGTAATGAAAGGATTGCTGGGCTTAGCGGTGACCGATTGACATCGTTCATGGCTTGAGTGAGTTTGATCCTGTCACTCGATTGGATTTGGTTGTCGAAAATTTCTGCTCGGAGTGCCTTAATTTGATCCATCATCACTTGCTGTAGGGCTCTTGCCTCGGCATCTCTCTTCGTTTGATTTCCTTCGCTGAATGTGTGTATGCTTGCCTTTGTGTATGCCGGAGGCTCGGTCCTCTTGCTTGATACCGTGATTCCGTGACCTTTACTGGTGCCTTTGACCTTTATGTATGTGTTAGATTCGGAGGGTTCCTTCGGCCGAGATGCATTACTTGGACGAGAATGTCCTTCGCTGCCTCCCTTGTAGTTGGACGCCGATTTTTCCGCTACCTTTTTGTTTGCTTCGGCCAGCTGTTTTTTTAGCTTTTTTATTTTTCTGTTTTTCAAGATTAATTTCCTAAACTGTGCAGCTCTTGCCGTATTTGCTTCGGTAGGTTGTTGCTCGGGCATTTCATTTTCAGGATCAGATGCTTCGTCCTCATCTTCCTCGTTTTCTCCATTTTCTTCCTGTATTTGCTGTTGGCGTGGCTCTTCAGCCTCTGGAAATCCTTTTCCCTCGGGGCCTAAGTCCTCTATCAATACTTCTTCTTCGTTTACGTGTTCTCGATGCTGAACTGTACTTGCCGCTACCTCGGGAGATAACCCTTTACTGGTTGAGAATCTGGTGTTGTGCTGTCTGGATGATCCAGTGCCTTGCCTCGAGGATCCTACTCGCTGCTTTGGAGCGTGTTCCGATTGGGAAGCCATTTTGGTTATGACCTGTCAAGAAACAAAAAACCCGTGAGGTCCAAGGCGGCTAGCGCAGTGTACTTTGTCGGCCATGTAAATCTATTCTGCAACTGGATTTTCAGACGAATATAAGTCGTATTTGTCCTTTTTAGATATATCCCTAACTGCTTATTTTGTCTTTTAGCTCAAATCATCCATTTCCATCTGGTTCTTTTTATGAAGTTTTATTTCCAAATATAACATGAAATTTGAAAACCCTAAAATGGATTTTTATGTACAACCTGGGTTTTAGAAACCCTAAAATGGATTTTTAGATAGGACACGAATTCGTAATTGCTTGTCGCAAAGCTAGATTCGGTGCTGCGAAAGGTTTTAAAGCAAATACCAACTGCCTTTTCTGGAAATCGATTTTATCACATCAAGGTTTCGAGAACTCTTTAATGGATGATTTTATCACCTGATACTATGCTCAGAGAACTCCTAAACACACTAAAGCCATTAAGGTCATTTAGATGTTTAAGGTACAGGAGCTTCTTTTCGGAAAACAAATTTTTGTAGATCTTTTGAAAGATTAGAAAACATACTAAAAACTTGAAAACCCGAAAAATCACAGGCAAACCCTAAGTTGTTTTAATCATCCCTGTTTCTAGCGCCAAACTGTACGAGTAGAAAATCTGCATAGGTCCTCCATGAGCCATATCCATCAGAGCTACTCATACATACAGAAATTTAGTTGAGGTTTAATGGTGCGAGGACCACAAGAACGATACCGAAGGCAATAAGAACAATAATTCAAGACTAAACTAAGACAGTGTAGGTAAAATATAAGAAGATTTATAAGTCTTTCTATGTTGTGATTACATGAATATAATCCTAAGGAACCAGAGGAGATAACAGACCTAATCTCTCTCTTGCTGCTTAGGCTTAACCCAGAAATAATCCAACCCCCACAACGTTTTCCAAGGTCGCCTTATATAGGCCGAGCTTGGGTGGTTTACAGCTAATAAAGACAAACGACTCAATCGTGGTGGTGTCAGTCCTTGTCGAGTAAGGCGGTGGAGCTCCGAGGTTGATTTCTAGTCTTCGATCCCCTGTCATGGTCCGAATCCTTTCTCCCCGAGTCTCCACTTCGCTCGCTTGGTGACCTTCTTCTTTGAGCTGGTCCGAGATTTCACTTGTTAGTCCTCTCGGGGTGGTTAGGCTTCCTGGATGCGAGACACGTGTACCGAGGGGTTTTACCCCTACATCCGAGGAGACCGAAAATCAGAGTTAACTCGCTGAATGGGACTGGTTTCATAAATCTACACGAGCCAAACAACATTACCCTTACTAACCACACATGTCCTTCGCACTATCAGTTCTAACCCTTTCTCTTATAAGACGCAATGTGTTTACATTCAGTAAGTAAGTTGCTTTGGCATAAAAATTGACATAAATATTATAATCAAGAATCCTTTCAACCTTCAGTGTGCACTAGATCCAAACCAATCCCCTAACATTTTCACAAACACAAAAAAAAAGTATTAATCGTATCAGAAGTACTAAAGACAGATTTCAAAAACAAAAACCCTGGACTTGATTAAATTCACGTTTATGCTTTCGCGAATTTATAAATGTCGTTGCTCGCATAAAACCCAAACCCAAATTTGGAAGCCAATTTTGAGCGAAATTTTGGCCTTTTTGGGTTTGGCCCTAATATTTCATCCAAAGATTCCAAACCCATATTTGGGATTATAGGACCGTGGGTGTGGTTGCTCTCACAAGCTCCATCCCACCAATCCCTGGCCCTGCCCTTACCCCAATTCCAAATCCGTAACAAGCGATACTCCCCTGTCTCAATTATTGATTTTTGTTATAGGGACGAGGATTTCGGATCAAGGGAGTGGAAAAAAAAGGAGTCAATTCGCTGATTCAAAAATGAGTTATGTTTTAATATTTTATGGACCAAACTATCCCAACTAGATATTTATACCAACCCACTGATTTTAGTTTCAGTCCTACCGACAACCAAAAACACTGGACTAAAACTGAGAAACCTAAAACCCAGTTTCCTTATTCATCAAAATCTTGTATACTTTACCACTGAAACTTATAAATCCTCATAACCCAAAA
This sequence comes from Papaver nudicaule, assembly GCA_023529015.1. Taxonomy (NCBI): domain Eukaryota; kingdom Viridiplantae; phylum Streptophyta; class Magnoliopsida; order Ranunculales; family Papaveraceae; genus Papaver; species Papaver nudicaule. The sequence continues at coordinate 26,390 of JAJJMA010107906.1, read as the reverse complement.
TTGCAATTTCATTATTTCATCAAGATCTTGGATTGATAACCTCTGAAATTCAAAAACCCTAAAAATCTAAAAACCCAATTTTATTATGAATGTGCCGGGTGATTATAGAGATTTTGAAGGTTGGGAAGATGACACACAACCCCTATTACTTAATGGCAACGAAGAATCCCAGGTATCTCATAATTTTTGTCTAGTTCTATCTGTATCTCAGTCTTTCAAACCTAGATTTGTACTAATATATAACTTGATTTGTATGTAAGGTTGTTCCATTTGTGGCTCTCCCTGGGAATGAAGAAATCCATCCCGCATCCTCTGAAAATATGGATTTTAAGGAATTTTTTCTTAAGCCGAAGGGTTTTGGGTCTAGAGAAGAATTACAAACATGGTGTATGGATGTTGGTAAAGCACACAATTTTGTGGTTGTATGTAAATCAGCAAAGATTAGGACTTGGGTGGTTCCGCTCAAGGTTCTTGGCTTCAATTATGCTGTGAAAGAAGTGGCAAGAACATTAGTCACCAAGCGAAAAACTATGTGCCGAAGACCACCACAACAAGAAAAAGAAAATGCGTTTCGATTTGAAATGTTCAGGTTTTATGTATCGTGCTGCATATTCTTGTAGTTAGTTTGTTGCTACTGCAGGCGACGATTGTTTCTGTACAGAAACTGGAACAGTAATATTTGTTTCATAATGTCCGTCATTATTGGGACATGGTTTAAGTTCAGCTGATAACCATCAAAAATAGGCGTATTAAGTCCATGAACGTCGACTGATTATGATGAAACAATACTGATACTAGTCTGTTTTTGTTGCTGATGTAGAAATGTTGTGTAGTCGATGATCAAAGGAAGAAAGACCGTGAGAAGAAGGAAAATGACGTACAGAACTATACTGGGCAAGTGTGTGAAAAGTGTGTAAAAAAGTAAGGTTATTTTTGTCCAACTCGGTGGAAAGTTGTGAACAGGTGGGATTAGGTGGGTTGACCCCTTTTTTTCCACTCCCTTGATCCAAAAACCTCCTCCCTATAACAAAAGTCCAATTATTGCACACTCCCTTCTCAGTCAGATGCTCACATTTACTCCCCTAAAGATCCTCTAAAATTGATTAAAATTACAAAGTAAACCTTCACTCATTCATCTTCTTCATAATTTCACAACCACCACACATAACATCCTTGTTCTATTTAAACTCTCACCTCTCATTCTTCATCTTTGCGCGATTCAGCAAATTACAGATACTTTCCTACAGAAACAAATCAAAATTCAAAGAAAAGAAAAAAAAAAAATCTTGTAGTTCATCCGGAATTACCTTCTTAACAATCATCTCAAATTCTGTGTTTGAAAATTTAGGGGAAAACCCAGTGTGATCACGTTGTAGACATCACGGCTATATACGGAAAGATTCCGGTACTAGTTCATGTCCGAGCAGTACGACGTAAGGGTTGTGTAACAGAAAGTACCAGCCCATCGCCGCACGGAGGGCGTGGAGCTTTGCCTTCTGAAGGAGGCAGTCCTTCTGATCTTTTATTTCTTGCTGGTGGTGGTTTTGAATCTTCCTCTGCTTTCCTTTTCCTGCAGTAGATTAGTTATTAGGGTTTATTGTTAATTTTTCATTCTTCAAATTTAAGAATTCAATCAAATTTTCGGATTTTCTATTGCATATAAATAAGTAGAAGAAGAAAAATCGAATTTTTAGTCTCAAGGATTTGTGGGTTTTGAGAGATTTGTTATAAAAAATCTGTAAAAACTCAAAATTTGGAGAAGATGTTGAGGATCAAGAGAGTTCCTACTATGGTTTCTAATTTCCAGAAAGATACGGAAGAACAACAACAAGCTGGCTGTGGCCGGAACTGTCTTCGTAGCTGCTGTCTTCCAGGTATTATTACTATTCTTCTAGTGTTTGGATATGAATTATTAGGTTTCATGGATATGTTTCTTACAAAATTTGCTATTTTTCAGGTGCAAATCTCCCGTTGTACACCTTCAAGAAGGCGAAAAACATGATGGATGAGAAGGTGGAATCTCCTGTGCCCTTTTTGGACTCACTCCTTCTCGGAGAGGTACAATTCTCAAGTTTAAAGTTTAATAAGTGGATTAGGATTTTTTTTTTTTTGTTGTTGTTATGAAACAGTTTCCTAATTGTGTTTAATCTTGGGTTGATTTTGATTTGCAGTGGGAGGATCGCGTGCAGAGAGGTCTTTTCCGCTACGATGTCACTGCCTGTGAGACCAAGGTATTCAAATCTTCTTTGTTTTGATTGTTTTTGCTTACAAATCTGTGTTTGAGTTTGTGATTATTTCAAGCTCCAAATACTGTTGGGTCTGTATATATGTTTAAGTTTAACCTGGATATTTATTGGTTAAATGATGTGCAGGTGATTCCTGGACAGTCAGGATTCATTGCTCAACTGAATGAGGGCCGCCATCTTAAGAAGCGCCCTACTGAATTTCGGGTTGATAAGGTTCTGCAACCTTTTGATGGAAGCAAATTCAATTTCACTAAAGTTGGTCAAGAAGAAGTGCTCTTCCAATTTGAAGAAACCGATGGTGATGAAGCTCAGTTCTTCCCAAGTGCTCCAATTGATACTGAGAACTCTCCAAGTGTCGTTGCTATTAACGTATGTAGCTGTTATTGTTTTGTTCTTCTATTTAAAGTGCAGATGGTGTATACTTGCCCATATATGATTGTATATTTTAGTGTTCGGTTTGCTAATTTGCAGCCGAATTGTTTCCAAACTGATGCTATTCAGCATTAAGTTAGACAAGAGAATCTTATCTGTCTGCTTGTGTTCCAGGTGAGCCCTATCGAGTATGGCCACGTTCTATTGATCCCAAGGATCCTTGAGTGCTTGCCACAGAGTATTGATCACAAGAGCTTGTTGCTTGCAATCCAGATGGCCTCAGAAGCCGGGAATCCCTACTTTCGACTGGGCTACAACAGCTTGGGTGCATTTGCAACTATTAACCACCTTCACTTTCAGGTGACAATTCCACTCTAACTCGATTTTCTTAATTTGGTATGTGAAATTAAAATATTTAGTTTAGGTACTTAAAGTTATAGACTTAAACAGTAACTCCATAATATTCTAACGGCGTTAATGGTTCCATGTCAACAGGCTTATTACTTGGCTGTGCCCTTCCCCATTGAAAAGGCTGTGACGCGTAAAATTGCTACTCTTGACGATGAAGTGAAGGTATCTGAGCTGTTGAATTATCCAGTTAGAGGCCTCGTCTATGAGGGTGGAAATGATATGCTAGCTTTATCAGATGCTGTATCAGACGCTTGCATTTGCCTTCAAGACAACAACATACCATACAATGTTCTCATAGCTGACTCAGGGAAAAGGGTTTTCGTCCTCCCGCAGGTAATATTTGCTTCTCCATGTGTAAATGTACAGATATGTTAGATGAGATTTGTGTCTCTTGGGGAGATCTTTCACTTACAGTGCAAACTTTTTCTTCATCAAACAGTGTTATGCAGAGAAACAGGCTCTTGGGGAAGTGAATCCAGAGCTTCTAGACACTCAAGTTAATCCAGCAGTATGGGAGATAAGTGGTCATATGGTGTTAAAGAGGAAACAGGATTACGAAGAAGCATCTGAGGAAAATGCTTGGAGACTCCTGGCTGAGGTGTCCCTCTCTGAAGAGCGTTTCCAAGAAGTGAAAGATCTTATCTTTGAAGCCATTGCATGCCGAGAGGATGGATCTGAAACTTGCACCCGCAGCTTGGACGCACAATTGGAAGCCATTGGCAGTGTAGGCGATCATTCTCTGGTTCCTGGCAACCAAGAGTGCTTGGTTCTGCAGTAATGCTGGAGGACATCTCTCGGTTACAGTCCTTGTTAAGTCCATCTGTTTGTGCTACCGTCCCTGGTATGATTGTTAAGTAAATAAGGCACACCCTGTGTGGTTATTGCCATTGTTGTTGTCATTGCTTGATCATTGTCTGTTCCTAGACTCCTTGCCTTGGTGCTGTCTTGTTGCATGTATGTGGGTTTAATTGGTGCTCTGTTGACGTGAGAGAAAAACTGTGTACTGTATTTGCTCTCTTTATGCTATAATTGATTTTGTATAAATTCTCACGTCTTTATGCTTGCTGGGGTTTCTTTTCTAGCTTCTCTTTTTTGTTTTTGTTTATAGATTCATACAAACGAGAGTCGAGCCAAGTCTGATCGAGTCGTATTACACCAAAATACAGGTCAGGTCCATTGCAAAAATTCGACTTCTGCAACCGTGCATAAGTCACTGAGAGTGTCATTTCGTTAGGCACGCAAGATGAATGGGTGGAATGAACTTGATCCGACTAAAAAGAAAAAATTTATCTTATGGGACACAACACAATTTGTTTCTATGACACAAACTTCTTTATCAGAAACCATGGAAGTGTAAAGTATTTCACTTTTGAACTATTTGTTGAGCCTCTGAGCATAAAATAGTCGATAAATTGGAACCCATGACTTTCATCTTCAACTTACAGGAAAGAATGAACCGAATCTTGAAATTACATATTAATACTAAAGGAATTTATACTTGCCTAGAAGCTTTTACTGAAATATATATAACTCAATAATGGACATTTCAGTAACTTTCTTTAATGCATCCTAAATTATAAAAATTGAATTAGTATTTACTAAAGATTTTATAGCAATAAGAGGTACAAAGAGAATGAAACAGCTGGAGCCATAAATCTTACATCACAGTCTGGTGTCTAATGCATTGGCAAAGTATCACTAGTGACCAGTGAGGCAGTTTCTACCTTCCTGACACTAGGTTAACTAGAGCTTGATTTTCATAGAAGGATCCGACATACCAATCATCAGATGAGATGAGAGCGTTGTTAATGCAACCACTATAGATCTCATACTTGGTCTTAATTGCGGATTCTCTTGTGTACAAGCCTTGGCAAGCTGTGCCATCTACAACCAGACCAGAAAACCAACATTAACCTACTTGCTGTGTTTATGAAATTGATATGTTTCAATTGGTAGTTACCTTTAGAACTGAATCAAGTGGATAATCTTTCCCAAGTTTAGGGTCGCTAGATTGGCAAGATCATCTTTCGGGTCTATTTGATTCAAAACATCTTCAAACTGTGTATCATAGAAGATAGACATGTTAAGTTTTTTTGTCAAAACCAGTAATCATCAGTTGAGCACGGCAAGGTAAGAAAGCTAACCAAAGTAACAAGTCCTCTTGATTCAGCAATACATCCATTTTCTTTAACCACAGCTTCCTTCGCCAAAATAAGTTCAAAAATAACTACTCCAAAAGCATATACATCAATCTTAGGGGAGATATCACCATACTGAGCATACCTACAAGCAAGACCATTAGATGAGTTTTTCCCCAAACGGAACTGCAGTTTAAGGGGAACTTGAGAAGTATTCTGATTGGTGATCCATGGATAAAGCAATAAGACATCTTACTTGGGTGGCATATATCCAAATGTGCCATCAAGACGTGTTTGCAAGGATGAATTTCCAACTTCAGTCAGTTTAGTTAAACCAAAATCAGATACTGATGCCAAAATTAGGGATGGATTCTCATGCATCTGCAACACTAACAAATAAGATGATTTGGAACCTTTCCGTAGTAGTTTCCGTCTATCAAAATGTTTGCTGATTTAATATCACGATGGATGTACACTGGAACTGTATGTTCATGGATATATTCAAGACCTCTTGCTGAATCAAGTGCTATTTGCACCCTTGTGGTCCATGGTAGTGGTTCCCACCCTGAAAGCAGAGTAATCAAAGAAATATCAGCTGATATTAAAGGACTTCAATACCTGAGCCATGTAAATGTTCGCTTAAGTTTCCATTCTCAATAAACTCGTAAACAAGGAACAAAGAACCCTCAACACAATATCCAATCAAGTGTACCTGTATATTTAACAAAACAAAATCGAAGGCTTATTGTTTGTGCAAAAATGTTTCACACAAACACTCCTCAATGAAATACTCTAGCTTCCTTCATCTTCTTCTCCATGATAAAGGTGGGGTACCTGCAAAAAACCCTCCGACGCCCAAGTTAGCAAAAAGGTTTTTCACAGGAGTTTTTAGGGTTGGATTGCATACCTTTTAGGGTTTATGTCCCCTTCTATTTATAGAAGAAGAACCCTAGTTTTCAATAACCATTTTGAGGTTATACGGATATGGGTATTGAGGCCCAAAACACTTTAGTATGCCGGGTATCCGTTGCCCATTGGTCTGGAATAATGGACCGGTCGTTATCTGCATCCTGTTACACTTTAGTTGGACTTGTCCGTGTCACCGGCACTAAGTTGACTATAAATAGGCGCCAAATGCGCTATCAAGTCTAGGTTCGTGCTTGATTTTATTGGGTACACAGATCAGTTAGCTTCAATAACTACATTTAAGATTTTAAACGAATTGCGAAGCACTGTACTGTTTTTTACAAGGGGAGTGTAATACCAGGTTCAAGTGATGAACATGCGAAGTACATTCAGTTCAGCAAGAAGCTCTTTCGATGCTTGCATATCCATCTTCTTGATTGCAGCTTTCTAACTCCATATTCGTAGGAAAAGACACCATTCAGATATTCAAAATTTCACCGCGATCAATTATAATTAAGGGATAACGAAAACATATTTCTAATTCAAAAAGTATATTCCAGAATGCATACCTCTCCTCTTAGCCTACCATAGTAAACTGTTCCAAACCCTCCTTGACCAATTTTCTTACTACTGCTAAAATCATTTGTTGCCTTAGCAAGTTCGTCATATGAGAATTCCACAGATTTGTCCATAGAGATACCGTTAAGTCCCGGGGTGTTGCGACACCAACGGTCCAACACTACTTTCTTTATTGAGAGCGGATCCGCTCACAAGTTTAAAATCACATTATCTCACTCGAAGATCTCCGCCGTCAGATTATGAACTTTATACGGCCTGGATTGGTTAGTTTTACATACTTATCTGGATCTTACCCGAAATCCGTGACCCAGAAACTGCAGAAAAAAAAAGTCAAAACCTCTTCCCTTTTCTATTCGTCTTCTTCTTCCTTCAAGATATTCTCTGATTCTCTGATGCCTTTTGTTCCTGCAGAGACAAAATCTACATCTCTAATGTAGCTGGTATGTCTGCATTAAGTTGCATATAAGATGTGAAGAGGGGAATTTTGTTTAAGATATCTCGAAGCAACTAATATTGTTAGCATTTTTGTTTTCGGCTACTTGCGATACCGTACCCGCTAACATTTTTGAATTCTCGTGTATGGGAAAGCAAATTAATGGTGTTGATGCCACGGGATGCCACATTAGCTTTTGCACTTTTGTTGGCTCTTTTGTTTTGTAAATCCATGTATTGATTCAAGAATGTTTATATGTAAATCAATGTATAGATTCAAGGATGTTTTCATCTAAATCAATGTATCGGTTCCAGGATGTTTCTTCCTTTAATTTAATTTTGTTTCACCTGAACTTAATTTTCATTCATCACTAATTTCTGTGAGAACTATTCACTTCTTCTTCCCTAACTTATCTTCTGAGATCTCTGTCAAAATACCAAAACCACTTGTAGCCAAGATTCTTAATCGTTTTAAATCTAAAAAAACTCCTAATCTCCCGATCTTAAAGTCTATTGATTTTCTTCATATTTGGAGCTCCTGATCTTCAAAAATCAAGGAAGTGTCGATGGATTTTTGAGTCTGAAAGGTGAATGCCCGACATAATATCCAAATGAAGAAGAGAATTAAAAAAAAAAAAATCACTTTTCAGTTTCTGGGTCACGGGTCTAGGCATCAGATCCAGATCTAAGGTGTGTAAATTTAATAGATCCAGGCCGTATAAATTTCATAATCTGACGGTGGAGATCTTCAAGTGAGATAGTGTGATTTCAAGCTTGTGAACGGATCCGCTCTGTTCTTTATTTAGTTTGCTATATTTCCCTTATTTAGTTTGTTGTTTAGCTAGGAAGTTGCATTGAATACAACTAGTTATATTTAGGAGTTTGGCACGATTACCATAACTAGAGTTTACTTGGTTAAGAAGTCTGTAAAGCTATATAAGCTCGATTGACAGAACTTTGTAAGACAAGTAATCAAATACAAGTTCTTTTCCTTAACTCTTTTCTCAAACAGATGTTGCTAACCCCAAATCAAAAGGGTTTTATCCTAGGGTTCTAGTTTAGTTGAGTTCTGGTGTTTTGGTCTAGAACCCTAACATCTGAATCAGAGCTGGTTCTTTCATACATCAATTTTCCGACCAATTTTTTTTTTTTCCTATCAATATGACGATTACTGAAGAAGTCCAGGTTATCGAAGAAACAATAACAAGATTTTCTGACAAGATTGATAATCTTGTTGAAGCACTATCCAAGAGGCGTTTACAAGAGAAAGAACAAAACAAGCTGAAGAAAGCTGAGGAAAATCAACTGCGTGAGGAGGAACGAGTTTCTAGGAAACTCGATTTGGCTGAAAATACAGAAACCCTTACAACTAATCTGACAAAAGCTTTGTCTACATGTATGGAAACTTCCTTACGTACTATACTTACAGAATTTGCTCCTCAGATGAATCAACGTCGTGGTAACCCTTTACCACCACCACCTCCTCCTGGCGGTGTAGATACTAATACTCGAGCTAGTTCAATAAATATCAAATTTCCAACCTTTGATGGAGACGACCCTGCTGGCTGGATTTTTAATGCTGATCAATACTTTAGTGTGCACATGGTTGCTGATAATCTGAAAATTAATATTGTTGCTGCGCATCTTAAAGGTGATGCCAATGCTTGGTATCGCTGGAAAAAGACTAAGGTGACGGTAACTACATGGGTGGAGTTTTGCTCTCTTGTTCGTGCTCGCTTTACTCCTGAGAAATTTGCAGATGCTAGAATGGCAATAAGCACCATTGATCAGAAAGGTACGGTTCGTGAACATATACCTGAATTTGAACGTCTGTTGAATTTTGTGGATTTTCCTAAAGATCACTTAATTAACTGTTTCATTCGATCTTTAAAACCTCATATTGGTTCTATGGTCAAATTACTCGAGCCACAAACCTTAGATGCAGCTTTTAAGAAAGCCATCAATCAAGAAGATGCATTGTTAGCAGTCAGTTCTGCTCCAAGGCAACCTTACCGTCCTCCTCAGTTCAGATCTTCGACACCTAGTTCAACTACTCAGTTCAAGAGAACTACGTTGCCTTCTGGTTATAAGAGATTGTCATGGGAGGAACAAAAAGAAAGAAGAGATAAAGGACTTTGCTTTAATTGTGATAAATTCTATCAAGCAGGTCATGTTTGTGCCAAGCCTAGACTCATTCTTGAAATGGCCCCTGATATGCAGGGCCGACCCTGAGCACAAGTTCTCAAAGATCATCTTTGGGGCAGCAAGGCCCAGGGGCATCAAAAAGTTTGTTTTTCCAATAAGGGGTTTATAAAAAAAAATTATATTGTAAGGGGTTGGTGGTAAAATTAAAAAAGTTAAGGAACAAAACCAAAAACTAAAGGCTTTTGTTTTCATCGTTCTCTTTTCTGTCTGAGTTCCAAACAGAAACCATTTCTCCTTCCCTTCCCTTCCCTTCCGACGGCACAAACAATCTCTAATTTGATTCATCCACCACCTCTAAATTCAAGGTTCGTTAATAACTTTTTCTCCTTTCTTTCCCTTCACTGTATGAATTGTGTTAAATTATTGTTTTGATTATTCTCAAATTGTAATTTTAGGGTAAAAATTAAAACCCCCAATTGAATCAGGTTGATAACTTTCAATATTCTAGCCTAATGATCATGCATATGTAATTCAAAGAATTGGTTTTATGTATAGTTATTACAATTTACAAATCAAGGTAATATGTATGTGTCAATCGTGCTTGTTTAGGGTTAATGTGAAGCAATTTTGGGCTTGTTTTTAACTGGATCTTTCTGATTGATTGCTGGTAGAGGTATGGTGGGTGAGAAAAGAAAACAACCATCTGGATGTCAAAATAGAAAGAACCAATTTAGTTGTTTATTTCAATTTTTTGTTGAGTTGTCTTGTGAAATTGTTTTAGTATACATTTAATTTGTTTACTGCAAATGCCAGGAAGGTTGTAACAGGAAGGGGGCAACGTTTTACTTGTATTCTTTGGGGCAGCAAAATCCCAGGGCCGGCCCTGCTGATATGGGTGAGCATGAACATGAGATTGACAGTGAAGATGTTGAGATACATTCTCCAAGCAATGATGATATTCAAATAATAGACTCAACTCCTGCTATTTCTTTGAATACTCTTATGGGTTCTCCTTTTCCAAAGACAATGCGTATCACTGGTTATCTCAAGGCTCAGTCTATTACAGTCCTCATTGATTCTGGATCAACACACAATTTTCTTCACCCATTTTTTGCAAAGCACTGCGGTTACGAGAATAAATCTTCTTATTCTCCCTTAAGTGTTACTGTAGGTGATGGTGCACAGTTGAAAACAAGAGGAATTTGCTTAAACATTCCTATGGAGCTACAACATTATGCTTTTACCACTGATTTTCATTTACTGGACATTAGTGGCTGTGATGCAGTCTTGGGAGTACAATGGTTGCGCACGTTAGCACCAATTCAATGGGATTTTGATAAGTTAACAATGCAGTTCAACATTAAAGGCAAAGCTATTTCTTTGATTGGAGATAATTCTCCAACAGTTATGATATTGGACGCCTCCTCAATGCAGAGCTTATTGGACAAAGAAAATTCAACAGCTATACCACCTAAAATACAACGCTTAGTCTCTGAATTTGCTGCAATTTTCAAGTCTCCCACTACTCTTCCGCCTGAGCGTATGCATGATCATAAAATTCCTCTAATTCCAGGTTCTGCTCCTGTTAATGTGAGACCCTACCGTTATCCACATTTTCAAAAAGCAGAAATAGAGAGCATCATTAAAGAGTTGCAACAAGCTGGTTTCATTCGGCCAAGCTCTAGCCCATATTCTTCTCCTATCTTGATGGTACGTAAGAAGGACAGATCTTGGCGTATGTGTGTTGATTATAGAGCTCTCAACAAATTAACTATCAAGGATAGATTTCCCATTCCAGTAGTTGACGAGCTATTAGATGAATTACATGGTGCGACTGTATTTTCCAAGCTTGATTTACGATCTGGTTACCATCAGATCAGGCTTCAAAAACAAGAGATTCCCAAGACGGCATTCAGAACTCATGATGGCCACTATGAGTTTCTTGTCATGCCTTTCGGTCTCTCGAATGCACCAGCTACGTTTCAGAGTTTGATAAACCATATTTTTCGTCCTTACCTACGCAGGTTCGTGCTAGTTTTCTTTGATGATATTTTAATCTACAGCAAAAGCATGTCTGAACATATTCAACACTTATCTATCGTGTTTGATCTTTTAAGAGCTAATACGTTATTTGTCAAGGAATCTAAGTGCACATTTGCTCAGAATTCAGTGGGATATCTTGGACATGTTATTTCTGCTAATGGGGTTTCTGTGGACACGGACAAAATACAATGCATTCTAGATTGGCCTGTTCCTACTACGATAAAAGAATTAAGAGGGTTCTTAGGATTAGCAGGTTACTATCGTAAGTTTGTAAAGGATTTTGGAAAAATTGCTGCACCATTGACTCAACTATTGAAGAAGGATGCGTTTGTTTGGATTGACAATGCCACTAATGCCTTTAAACTTCTTCAAAAAGCTCTCACTACTACCCCTGTTCTCATACTACCAGATTTTTTGAAGGAATTTTCGCTTGAATGTGATGCATCTGGTAATGGCTTAGGTGCAGTGCTAATGCAATCACAAAGACCGGTTGCTTACTTTAGCAAACCCTTGTCTGGTAAGAATCTGAATCTCTCTATTTATGATAAAGAGATGTTAGCTATAGTTTCAGCAGTTCAAAAATGGCGGCCTTACTTATTAGGTAGACATTTCAAGATATTTACTGATCAAAGAAGCCTTAAATACTTCTTGGACCAAAAATTATCTTCAATGGAGCAGCAGCAATGGTTGTCTAAATTGCTTGGCTATGATTACGAGATCATTTTCCGTAATGGAAAAGAGAATATTGCAGCTGATGCGTTATCTCGCAACAATAGCTTCAATTTTAGTCTAAGTATTCCCATTTTTTCTGGAGTTCAAGACATCATTCAAGAATGTCACAATGACAGTGAGATGAGTATTATTATTCAGCAATTACGTGATACCACATCTGCCAAGCCAAATTTTTCATATAATGGAGGTGTTTTACGTTACAAAGGTCGCATAGTTGTGGTTCCTACTTCATCTTGGTGCAGAAAACTTCTCGAAGAATTTCACTCAAACCCTATAGGTGGACACTCTGGTTACTTGCGTACTTATAAGCGGCTTCAACATAATTTTTACTGGAAGGGCATGCAAAAATCAGTAAAAGAGTTTGTTGCTCACTGTGATGTGTGTCAACGTAACAAATCTGAAGCTATATCACCTCCAGGCCTTTTAAATCCTCTTCCCATTCCTGATGGCGTATGGATGGATATTTCCATGTACTTCATTGATGATTTTCCACTCTCAGTTCGTAAAAACTCAATATTGGTAGTAGTTGATCGCTTGTCAAAATACGCTCACTTTCTAGCTCTCAAACATCCCTACTCTGCTAGCTCTATTGCAGATGTTTTTGTGCAAGAAATAGTTCGTCTTCATGGAATGCCGAGAAGTATAGTTAGTGACCTTGATCCCATCTTCATGAGCAATTTTTGGGAAGCTTATTTTTCTCTGCAAAACACGACTTTGTGCCGCAGTTCAGCATACCACCCACAATCTGATGGGCAAACTGAGGTCACTAATAGAACATTGGAATGTTACTTACGTTGTTTTGCTGGAGTGAAGCCTGCAGATTGGACTAGATGGTTACCATGGGAAGAATGGTGGTACAACACTAGTCATCACTCAGCAATAAACATGTCACCTTACCAAGCTCTGTACAGTCGACCTCCACCAACTATTTCTTCATATCTTTCTGGTTCTACTTATGTTCATGATGTCGACTTGAGTTTAAAGGCTAGAGATCACACTATAAAACTTCTGAAGTCTCATTTGCATGATGCTCAAGCAAGGATGAAAAACTACACAGATGCGCACCGTACAGAAAGAAACTTCACAGTGAATGACTGGGTTTATCTCAGATTGCAACCCTATCGACAGACATCTGTGGCAGATCAACCATTCTCCAAGCTCTCTCCTAAATTCTATGGTCCTTTTCGTGTCCTAGAGAAAATAGGATCAGTTGCTTACAAGTTAGAGTTACCTGCTGCTAGCCGCATTCATCTACAGAAACTTGGTTCAACTACAGCTATTGAGCAAGTATTACCTTCTATCAGTGATTTTGACAAATGGGAGCCAGAACTCATTCTTGATCGTAAGATGTTTAAGAAAGGTAATCAAGCAGGCACTAAATGGTTGATAAAATGGAAGGGTCATTCTCATGATGAGGCTACTTGGGAAGATGCGGATACTATCATCAGTCGTTTTCCAGAGTTTGAAGCTTGAGGACAAGCTGTTTTTCAAGGGTGGTGGGATGTTGCGACACCAACACTACTTTCTTTATTTAGTTTGCTATATTTCCCTTATTTAGTTTGCTGTTTAGCTAGGAAGTTGCATTGAATACAACTAGTTATATTTAGGAGTTTGACACGATTGCCATAACTAGAGTTTACTTGGTTAAGAAGTCTGTAAAGCTATATAAGCTCGATTGGCAGAACTTTGTAAGACAAGTAATCAAATACAAGTTCTTTTCCTTAACTCTTTTCTCAAACAGAGGTTGCTAACCCCAAATCAAAAGGGTTTTATCCTAGGGTTCTAGTTTAGTTGAGTTCTTATTCTGGTGTTTTGGTCTAGAACCCTAACACGAGGAAGCTCCGCCAACATGCCCGATTTTACTCGAGGGATTACTTCTTCCCATACCTACTGGAATTCCTTCATTGATCAATAACTATCAAAAAAGAAAAGAAAAATAATGCACATATAATTGTATTGTAAATTTTAACATTGATAAGACAAAGGGTTACCCTGACCTGGTGGGGTAGCGGAATCTGTGCACAAATCTGGAAGTAACGACAACTTGTTCACCTTCCTTCTGGAGAGCTCAAGGTATGAAAGGATTGCCATTAAATACACTGCAACAGCTAATACCCTAACTGACGTGCCTGCAATTGCGCCTCTGGAGATTCCTGCTTGAAAGCAATGGCAACGTAAGCTCTTATCTTGAAATTTCAATAGCAGAAATATCGCATAACCCCAGAGAAACATGTAAGATAAGGCCAACCTCTGCTGCAAAAACAGTAAGGAAAAAACACTCGGAATTGTTCATGTTTATCATTTGAGGCAAATAAGAGTAAGAGTAATTCATAAATTTTGATGGAGGCAATCTAAAATACCTTAATTTCAGGCGTGCGGAAAAGTCCCTGTTTGATCTGGGATGGACCGAAGAAACAACATCAAGTTAGGATACAAACATAAGAAAAATTTGAACAGAAAATAGAAACAAGGGAGCTGTAAAAGAACTACTAACCTTTTGCAGGTATGAATACCAATCCACTACCTTGACTGAAATCCATTCCTGGGTTATACATCTGTAGCAAATTTCTGGGTACACCAGATTCAGACGCGACAAAAGATAAATTATCTTCAGGATGAAGTGGGTAAGTCATAAATAACCCATAATCCTTCGATACACTTTCATCACCACAGGAGCAATTCACTGTTACATTGATGGATGTATAAGGTTGTAATAAATAAGGATCAAAATGATTTATACTCTGTATCCAATCTGCCGTTGTGAGGTTTGCGAAAATCTTTTGAGCAATTATCTTATATGTATCTTCAGGTTGAGTAGTATAATTGAAAGTATGTCCTAAGAAATCATCATTCAGACAATCACATGCGAATGGAATGTTAACTCTTGTTCCAAACTGAATACTATCTTGATTTTTAACATTCGGAATATTATAAGTAAGGATTTCCGAAATGTTTTTACCAAATATATCACTGATATAAGTCAAGTTTGATCCTTGTATCAAAAAATAAGATGCCATAGCAAGATTACAACCTGAACTACACTTGGCTTTAACTCGAAAACATAAGAAGAGAACAATGACCATACCCAACTCTAGTCTTCTTCTTTTACTTGAACAAAAAAACATATCTGCGGCACGAAACAAACAATCTAACCAAAGTATCGATGTATAATTTGAAAGGTGTAACATTGGTATCATCAAATGATTTGTGTAAAGGGAAATATGTTTGAGTTGATCTTCATTGCTTTTGATGGTTCTCTTCCTAATATATTTAAGTTTACAAGTCATTGTTCTGGACATATTATTTGTCTCTAATTCTTGCAACTTTTGTGTAAAGCTGTTTAAGTTTCAAACAAAAAAAAAATAGTAGTATATCATAATAAGAACCGTCCATGAATCCTAGAATAATTACGCGGTAATCTTTTGTTAAGATACTAGTTTAGGAATTTACATACTAATATCAATTTGTTCTTTTGGTTTTGTTTAATCTAAGTCTTACTAAGCCTACTAATTTCCTTTGGAAGATGGTAATTATACTGTTATATTTGTTTGTTTCTGTGTTGAATATTCGGAAAAAATATTTCGTTCTTCAGCCGTTAATGTTTAGAGCACAAATCTTTAAGATACTGCTATGTAAAATCTTAGGGCAATTTTGACTGCACCCCCCATCTGAAAATCTATTTAAACTGTAGCCCCCAAAATAGAAAAATTTATTTTTGGCCCTCCATCGGACATTTCTACCCTCTACACATTTAACCTTGGTCAGTCTTTATTAACCACATAACACGTGCCAAAGTCCTATACACACATAAACAGGTATTCTTTCTTAAACACGGACGACTTGAGACCACGAACCAGTTAAAGTCTTTCCCTACCACCGTTCTTAGCTAGCCAGTTCTTAACACAATCAACCGATAATTAAACTAAGAAGTAGCAAGAAACACCAAATCAACTTTTGAATCATCATAGACCTTAAACCATTACAAGCAATCACTATCTACATAATCAAAACCATCTGCAATACCTAAATCTGTAATCCCAAAAGAACCCAAATTGTTTACAACAACCAAAACCCATGAACCTGATTACATCATCTGGAATTTCAACACCTTAATACTTGTAATCAACCTCTCAAGTCACGGAATATTGAAAAATAGGGTGGTTTCGGTGAAAGATTAATGGGAAAATCAATTTGTGGAAGATTGGTTCTTCCACTTCGATTTTGTTTAATCAGTATATAATACTGATGTATGATCAATCGATTTTGATATCAACAATAGGTTTGACACAATAAATTGCAGGGACAAATTTTCTCAGAATTGGATGTGTATGATGCGAACCTTCTTGTGGATCTATATCTAATGAGATTTAATGATGCAAGATTTTTTTTCCGATATGATTTCTAAACCAGGATAGCGTTTATGTTTATGTAGGTATGATGTAAAAATCGGGAATAGGAAGAAGGATCGATGACTCGGTGCTAACTTATACATGGATTGAGCTTAACCATAGTTAGAAATGTTAGAGCTGTGGAGGGTAAAATAGGCTAAAAACTTCACCACGTCAGCAGTTTTAGTTGATTTGGGGGGCTAGAAATAAAGTATTGTAAAAATGCATTTCCAAATGGGGGGTGCAGTCAAAATTGCCCAAAATCTTACTACAAGAATATTCCAATGATGGAGTGTTTATAAGATAAGGCATAATCATATTGGAACTCTACTCCAAGTGGCAGAGTTAACAGTATGGTTGACTTTATTCTGTGTTTTGAACACCCAAAATAGCAATTCTGCATATGGGTTACGTCGACCTCTTCTTTTGAGAGTTGGCTGTTATATCTTTTGCTTGGTTCTCAGTTTACGTGGATGTTAATAGCCTTATGGAGTCATCTTCAATCTTTCAACTCTCCTTCTGTCCACCAAAACCCGTTACTCAATCACGCAAATCTAATTCGTTTCATCGTCTTGATCGTCCATGGAAGCAAAGCCCTTTGCGTTCGACTCGCGTTTTCTGTAACAAAATGTTTGTCCCTGGTTAGTTAATTATTTCTCACTCTCTGTGGATTTCTCTTTTCTCTCAATTTTGAAAATATTGATATGTGTTGGGTTCTTGCAGGGTTTGGAGAAGCATCACCAGAGTTAAAAGCAGCTCAGAACCTCCATAGTTTCTTCACATATGTTGCTGTGAAGATTGTTCTAGCTCAGCTTGAGGTGCTCTTCCATCCTTGGATCTAAAAGAACTATTGCAAATTAAATAAGAAAATATTTCGATACTAAGAAAATATAGGTGTATTATCTTAAAGCGGCATTACACCGCACTCCATTTCTTTTTCTATATCGATCAGCTATATTGTTTTATTGATTACACAGAACAGAGTTATAACCCTGAGGGACATGTGGAATTGATGGACTTCGTACAAAGCCACTCCTTGAACGATGGGGATGAATTTTGTGCAAATCTTATGCGAGTATCTTCGAGGCATAAAGGTCTAGGTATGACTTGAAAAACCCAAAACTATTCCACTTTGCCAGTGTTTTGGTTTCCTCAAAAGCTACATTCATGTTGCTTTTCAACGTTTTAATTATGCTTCAGTATTTTCGTCAGTTTCACAGTTAAAGAATTTAGTTTTTAGATACTTAAGATGGTCTGACTTACATGGATATCTGATTGCATTGTGTATGAAACATGGATTACTGGCATTTCCTTGGTGCTCCCTTTGGTAGCCCTGCGCATTCTAGAGGTTAGTGATTCATTAAGAACAGAATAGTTTACCTTGTTCCTAATAGTGCATTTAATTATTTCGATGCCAACTCTAACATATTATTCACACTTTAAAAAATTTGATCCAGGTAAGATCTGCATACTGCAAAAAAGACTTTGAGTGGGACAACTTAAACAAGTTAGCTGTGAAGGTCAGCAGATAACTCCTCTTGTGAAAATCTGTTGTTTGATCCGTTGCCATTACATGTTCCAATTGTTGGTGTTTCTTGTTTTTACAGATGGTTGATGATTCTAACACCAGGATTATGAGGGATTATGTTCTGGAGACCAGTCATATGGAAAGGGAAAACTGATAATAGTGCTCTCATTACCTACTTATCTATGTATATACTGATATTCATACTGTAATATGTTTAAGGATATGTAATACAATACTCCTATTCAAGGTTCGTCTTGTTCGCAGCTTACAGGTTGACTCAATAGAAGTAGGATATTGCAGAAAATAAAAGGATCGAAAGAATCAACCAAGTGTTTCTCAGAAATATTAGAATAACTCTTTAATGCCATTTCATCAATTTACTGTCGTACACATTGTGGGTACAAAATCATATACACATGTTATATGTCACCTGAACAATTCTGATTTTTTGAACACTTTCGCTTCCCTAATCCCTTCATCTGGAAATCCCATTTTTTACTGCTTTTTCTGCAAGAGAGACATAAGGTAGACAGATTCAGCTTTCATGAACTTCAGAAAGTAGCATTCCAACAGATACTGTGAATACCTCGACATAGCGCTGAAGGTCACACGACGCTTGAATCCTCCCTTCACTAAGATATGACTGAGCATTCTCCTCAATTTTGTCCAGCCTGAGTGTATTTAACAGTCGTTTCAGGCATATAACGTTGGAACCCAATGTTAAGAGTCAAAAATGCTGAAATTGGCGAACAAAAAGATTTACCTATACACATAATTTACCATGATGCCACCACTTTGACAAATGCCTTTATCTGATCGATCTGCCATCCAATTTAGCCTCTCTACCATCTAGGTCATATCAGAAAAACTTTGTTAGAAAATCGTTTGCTGCCTCAGTAACTGATGATTTTGTGGTTTTATAGTAATTTTAGACGGTCGGACATATATCTCAGACAAAAGAAGACAATGAGCTGCACAGGACTATGATTTTTTGACACCGTAAAATAACAAAGTTTAGTAAGTGAGAATTGGGAATGGAGCATTGCAAACAGAGTACAGATATTTTAGAGTTTAAGTGCATACTGCTCCATTCTGCAAGTGAAAATTTGCAACTGCATCTAGAGCCTTCCCTCTCTTTTTCTCTTGAAGAAGGTACCTACAGATCTCAAATTCATCAGAGGGTTGTTATTAGTCATGTAGTTACAATTGTCCGAACCCATTAATAAGTACTTCCATTTGGTTCTTTTTCCATCAATAGAAAAGAAAAGAAAATTTGATGTAGTTACATATTATCTCCTTCTTTCAAGAGGTTTTATGTGGAATTCCATACCTTGCACATAACCGCAGAAGAGGGCGTTGCAGTACAGACATAAGTTTAGGAGAACTGGTCCACTCATAGTTTGTGGACGTCAGTAGGTTCCACATAACTTCCATGCCATTTCCTCCGCTAGTATGTCCTCTGCATTTGGAAACTTTACTGTGAATACATGACTAAAGTTGCTGCATAACTGTATTTGAAGCCCTTAATAGAATATTACAGCACCATCCAAAATAGCCATTTACGTTAGCTTACCTAGATGAGTCCAAAATCTCTGTCTCTTCTTCTGGTTGAAGTATGTTTTCTCTGAAGGTAGAACTTGAAGTTCTTTCGGATGAATGAGGTTCGTCCACAGTATCTGCTTCAGCAAGCTTCCGCTGAGATGCTAACTTTGCTAACAGCCATTGCATATAACCTGGAATTGGGCTGAGTGTTGCAAACGTCTTTATGGAGGAAAAAACATAAATGTTAGAAGGCAAATAAAAACCACATTCAAGAAAATGACGAGGATGTGATTTCAATTTTAGTTCATCAAGATGTCAAAATGGTAAAGATAAAAACTGAAATCGACTATCTGGATCGGAAGGAGGGTGCTGGTACTTACAGAGACGTGTGGCATGTCTCTTTTCACGAGATCGACTACACGTTTAATAAGAAATTTCCCCAAGTTAATTCCCGCTAAGCCTGGCTGTTAGTGTGAAGATTAAGCAGATTAGATACATGGATCAAATGTTTTTACCTTGTCATTTGTTTGTCGAGTTATCTAGTTTACGGCAATACACACTTTCTGGATAATCTCACCGCCAGCTTATCATCATTCCTTTTCTCTTAACTTGGAAATCAACAATTTGTCATTTACCTGGGTTGATGATATAGAGTAAAATAGTGCGCATGTTGCCTGACTTTCAGGAGTGGGCGGATTGTCCCACAGAACTTCCTGATCAGAATATAGACGAAGGATCATGAGCTGCAGTAACAGACATGAATAGATCCCTATTCTAAGCTCTATAAAGGGAAATAGGTGACCTGTATTGTCTGAGCTATATCCTTCAAAAGTGCAACTTCGATAAAAATCAACGGTTCACCTGTAAAATTTGGTGCCAAATATGTCAAAACTTGACATACAAATAATGGAGGTTTGGGTGATTGGATCCTAGTTCAAGCTTAAAATTAACTTGCAATTCATAGGTGATAGGTTGCTAACGTCGAGTTTCAGAGAACGATATAACAGCATAATTTACGGTAACGTTTCTACATTATGATGCAAAGAGAATCACAATTGTTCAAGTGCAGATAGAAATTGAAATTGCTAACCAGGTATTGCTGGATGTAGATATCCAAAACAGCGACGACCCACTCCTAACCTTCTCTTCAGATCTATAAGATTGCTTATTGGATGCACAGCCTACATAAAGTTAATGCAAAGTGACACATACATTACTTCGTCAAATTAAATTGAATCACAAGATACCTTTCAAATTAGGCAAAACAAAATGAATGTCCAGATAGTGAAGGATACTGACTTCATATGCAACAATTTTCTCCAGCAAGGATGCTGGATCATCCCACGTAATTTGATGAAGCTCCAAAGCAGCTGGACTAAGCCATGTAACAAGTTTTTCCTTTAGGTATGAGTCCAGCGCTCGTAAAGGTGCACTATTTTCCTCCCTGAAATGTTTCCGCAAGAATGCATGTATAAGAATCGAAAAACCAATCCAGTTGACTACAAAGTGGTGAATAGCAAATGAAAAAGAAACCCCTACTGAAGCATAGAAAGAAGATCATCCCGTAGAATTGTCAAGAATTTCAATCCCCCAGGATGCGTATTGAGCCTTTCAAAAAGGATTTCATACTTTGGCTGAAGAGCATGCCTCAAATTTCGTTCCGTCCTATAAAATGCTGATAGCAACCCTTGCACATCATGATCAGATGATTGAGCCTTCTCACCTTCAATCACAACCTCTTTTTTTTAAACTTAAATTGGTACTTCAATAAATAAAAACACAAGGATAACAACAAGGCAAGTCAAACATCACAATCCAGACAACTCACTGCTTGGAATGTCAAGACTAAGATACTGCTGTATCAGTTCACGTAGTTGCACCCTACTAACATCATACTCTCTCGCGAGCACGAGTAGTAATTCGCGCCGATTCTCATGAGAGAGATTAAAATATCCCTGAATTACAAATCACCCATTAATTAAGAATAAATCATTTCCTTTCCCCCCATTAATAAAAAGGAAGAAGCTATGGAATGAAAATATTTCAAAATAAATACCTGAGAGAAGTCATTAAGAACCTCATCTATGATATCAGTTTTAGACATTGTGATAGCTGAATGTAATGTCTCTTGTACAAACTTCAATCCTCTAAAATAAACACAACACAGAAAGAAACAAACCATTCTTTCAAACAACTCTATGGACAATATCTGATCAAAACAAGGTAAGAAACAACATCATCATTATATATAAGAAAAAGTATTTACCTTTCTGGGTTGCTTGAAGAATCCAAATTTTTAGAAGGTGAGATTTCATGTTCACCAAATAGATTGCTTTCAAAACTATATTGTATCCGATTCTGCAAAGTACACAAGATATTTTAACAAACCCACAAAATATTTATCTGAAACATATTGAATTCATTAATCCAAAAGAAAATAAAAATCAAAGAGAGAGTTTGCAATTACAAAGTGATACGAAACGGGTTTGAACTTACAGGAGACATAGAGAGGTTGTTCGGATCCGTTGGTCTCATTTTGGTTCTCATCAAAATTGCCAAAGCTTTTCTGTTCATATTCTCTTTTCTTTTCGTTTCCTCTATTCGCTGATAATGAAAGGAAAGCGGAAACTTTTGGTCTGCCGTTAGAGTCAAGAACAGACTACTGAGTCAGATTAAGACGAGTCAGTTGAATCAGTCTAGTCAGATAGAGACCAATTTTTTTTGGGGGCCTTTACTTGAGTGAGCCCTATAGGTTGGAGTTGGACTGGTTCTACCAGATTAGCATCTTCACTTCGCTCTCTGTCTCTCTCAAACAAGGGTACTCTCTCCTCATTTTGATCGATCAGGCCGAAGCAGTCGCTAGTTCTAAGTAAGGTATGGGTTCTGTATAATTTTGCGGATTTTCGATTCTGGATAGCCTTTAATCAAACCATGTATATGCTAGATATCCTCCTTGAAGGGGTATATTGTTGGGTTCTTTGTTGTTCAATGTTTTTATGGCTTTCTGGCGATTTTTATCTGTATTGCGGCTTTCATTTTCTTTCTATGAACTAATTTTTAATCAACGGAAATACATAAAACCTTGGTTTTTACTGGTAAGTAACTTGGGATGCTCACTCAGTATCAGGATCTTATGTATACTCTGCTGTCAAAACCCTAGGTTTAGTTTCTAAGAATTGCCAACTCCTGTTTGAGGTATTTCATTCTCGAGGTTCGACATTTTGACCTTGTGGTGAGTTCCATATACAAAAGGGTTTGCAGTTGTCTGAATATACTCTAGGAAGAAAGGGATTTCTTATGCATTACAAGACTTATTTTGAAATTTGAGCATTTGGGTGTAGGTTTAGATGTGAAAATAACCCTTTTCAGTGATTATGTGCTGCTTCAGTGTTACACGACTCAAGACAGCTTAGTCTAGAAGCTTGAAAGATTTGCAAATAACTAGTATTAGATTAAATGGAACTGGGAAATAGCTAGCTGTCAAACTAAGTGAATAAAATTACGGATACATATAGTTGTAAGTTGTAACTAAGTTAGTGAACTGCCGAACATATGCATTAGGGTAAAGACTGAAGAAGAATAGATAACAAGAGTTTCTTATACCCTACAAAATGCTGTAGAGAAAATTTTGGAAAGTCTGATAATATCTATTGAATCCCATGGTTTAATAGATATTCACAACGACACGGACACGGTGTCGGTGTAATGTGTCCAATACGATACGTCGACACGACAACTTAAAAATTAGAAAACGCGGACACGGTAGACACAAAATTGATAAGTAGTTTAACATAGATTATAAGGTAGCAAACTTAGCAAAATACATGCATATAAATATGATTAACACAAAAAAGCATTAGATAAACAGACTCCATTGATATTTGATATTTCTACTTAACTTCGTGGTCTCATAGATGTGTTGCAGTTGCAGGCCTGTAGTCAAACTTGCTATCTATAAGTCATTTTCATTTTTCTTAAGTATTTTGTTCTATTTCGGTAAGTGAGCCGTGTCTGGTGTGTCAGACACGAGTGTCGTGTCCATGTGTGTCCAGACGGCTGAATTTGGTCAGACACGAGTGTCGTTGTAACACAGATTATATCCATAAAGCTCAAGTCTTACGGATCATCTATGATTCTATGAATATGCAGCTGCTGGAAAATTCAGTCTTTTGTGTTACATTGTAGTACATGCCTCTATGCTTTGAGGACTTATAATCTTAGGCAAGCTCATACTCATAATGCAGGAGTAACATCATCACTGGCTATTATTACATCATTGTTCACTGATACTCCTTATTACTGCAATCACAGAACTATTAAAAAACATGTATTATCTTTTCTTTCCCCTTGAATTTTTAATATAATTCTTTTTCTTTTGTTGTTGTTGCTGTATAGCAAGAGATGAGGAAAGGTATACATCCTCAATTGCAATGGATATCCTATGTAACACAGAGTGGGAGATTGATTAATCTTATGATGACAAAAATACACAACACTGGCAAAGTGTACCATTTCAGAGCTAGACGCCAGAGAGCCCAAAATGAAGGTCAAATTGCCAAGTATAATCGTAAATACGGGCAGAAAGCAGAAGAGGAGAGTCAGCTGCCAGAAGCAAAAAAGTAGATTTCTGAAGTCGAGCTGAATGCATTTCCCTAACATTTAGGGGTCAAACAATGTATGTCATGAATTGAGCATTCTGTTTTGATGCCTTGTGAATGACATCTCTTTTTACCAGTAGAATTGAACTTAGTGATTGCTCTTTAACAATAATAACCTATTGTTTAAGTTCAAGTTTGTAAGGCGTTTTGATTTAGTGATTGAATCTGCAAGTTTTGTAGTCAATTTCACTTCCAAGGGTTATACGTATCGCGCTATCTGCATTTGAGTTATGAAAAGTTGCCCCATTTGAAAATTTGAAATTAGACTCACCTGCACATTTAAGGCAGGATCATCTTTGGCTCCCGAAAGATGAACCTGCGGTAGTTTTTGAATGAGTCTAATGGAGATAACCAAACAAGTAATAGCCTCACTCAAATGGATCATTTCAGCTCTAAACTTCCTATAGACTCCCTGTCTGAAGGAACCATTTTATTTCGGTATAGGCCAACATTATGGATCAATTGTTTCAGATCTACTAATTTTTCACGGTCATTCCTAGAGGACAAGGATCCAGCTAATCTGTGGGGGCCGGAGAAAATGATAGGGGGACCGGATAATAAAACAAAATAGAGTTATTTCTAAGAGCAAGCACTATGGTGGCCTAAGCCTTCTCTATTGAATAGCAAAAGAGAAAGGCAGAAATGGCGAAAAAATGGCAACCACGGTGGTCTTAGCTATTTGGAGACGGAAATTGGATTTCCGCAGCTTTTTTGTGCGGAAATCCGATTTCCGTAAAAAAAATTCTGCGGAAATCCGATTTCCGCCCAGTCAAAGCTTGACTTTTGACCGGCGGAAATCGGATTTCCGCACAGTCATATAAAACCTTCTGAAAAGTTAATCGGTCCATCAGTAGCAAGATATTCGAAATCAAAGTCTCCTCCTTATTACACGTGCTATGGATGCACGAATATAGGGTGGGTGTGGACAATTCTTTTAGCTAAGGTAGTGGCCTCCTTATTACACGTGTTATACATGCATAAATTAAAATTTGTTTTGTTTAAAATCTTCCCCTTTTGGCACAGAGTACGCTAAAAGGTCAAACCATAAATATTTATGGGACGGAAATTGGATTTCCGCCCAGAATTCATGCGGAAATCCAATTTCCGTAAAAAGTTTTCTGCGGAAATTGGATTTCCGCCCTGCGGGAATTGGATTTCCGCCTCGCTTCGGCTTTGCTATTGCCTGCTACGGATCCGTAGCAGGCAATAGCAAAGCCAACCAATTTCGCCATTGAATGGAGAAATTTTGCACCATAGTGGTTGCATTTCTCTATTCAATAGCAAAGTCTCCCCAAATAGAGAACCATAGTGCTTGCTCTAAGCTTTTTCAAAAACCTCTTATCCGACATATATTCTTAAATACCAAAATATCCCTATTTAATTAGAACTAATGAATCAGATTAGTTTAACTAAACTTAGATTAGTTGTTAAACTATTCAAAGTGCCGCCACCACCACTACTACCGGCACCAGCGCCACCGCCACCACCACCATTAATTTTCGTCTGGATTTTTGGCAACAAATCCAGCTGAAACTAAATTAGATTTTGTGATTCCATAGCCTATTTTCGGCTCAATTTTAACCCAGAATCCAGCCGAAAATAGAAGAAGACGATGGAGAAGACGATGTACAGTAAATTTTCGGCTAACTTTTTCAAAATTAAGCCTATTTTCGGCTGGATTGGCTGCGACACATTTGGTAACTTATTTTTCAACACAGACGATAATTGATTTTCGTCTAGATTTTTAGGGTTTTATCCAGCCGAAAATCACTCTGAACTATCATTTTTAACCATTCAAAAGAGGAATCAAAGCATAAAAACTTAATCATAGACAAAATTAAACAACGGGAGGAGACGATGGAGGAGACGATGAGACGATGAAGAAGACGATGAAGAAGAAGATAAAGGTTTTTGTTAATCCTTAATTTAAAAGGGTAACTTAGACTTTTCATATCATTTTGACACCCCTTATAACACACTCTAGGAAGGGATAAAAATCCCGGTCCCCCTATCATTTTCTCCGGCCCCCAAATCAGCCTCTTTTTTTTTGTTTGTTTGATGATGAAGATGTACATAAGAGATGAAAATTTATCGTGAAAACAAAGTTTAATTATACAAAGTCATGTTTCATGCCCGTTTCAAATTGTTCTTAGATCATGTGGGCTTGCAAAAGCTGGACTGTCAAAACTTCAAGTACACTGATCAATGCCCTTCGACAATGCATCTCTCTCTCTCTCTCTCTCTCTCTCTCTCTCTCTCTCTCTCTCTCT
>JAJJMA010107893.1:0-13262 GCA_023529015.1 Papaver nudicaule | reverse complement strand
TTTAATAAGGAAAACTGATTTTTAAAAGAAACGTAAAGAAAACCTCTTTTTTTTTTTAATTATCATTATTTTTTTATATTTTTTTAATAAGGAAAATTGATTTTTGAAAGAAACGTAAAGTTTTTTTTTTTTTTTTTGGGTGCAGACAGATAGCAAAAGCGGTAAATTTCTTTGAACAGCCTTTAGCCCATTGCTTAAGCATAGTACCTCTTGAGTTGATCGGCATTTGTCGGCCTCGGGTGCTCTTCGCCATTTAAGTCCATAAGTTGCACAGCCATCCCTTGAAAAATCTTCTTAACAATGAATGGACCTTCCCACTTTGGTTTGAACTTGCCCCTGGAATCAGTGTGCTTGACTGGATGGATTTCTTTGAGTACGAGGTCCCCTTCACTGAAATCTCGTGGCCGTACATGTTTGTTGAAGCTGCGAGCTACTCGGTTTTGATAAGCTTGAGAATGGCAAGCTGCTGTCAGCCTCTTTTCGTCAATCAAATTCAGTTGTTCGACTCTGACTTTGACCCACTCATCTTCTGGTAGCTGGCTCTCTTTTAGAACCCTTAATGTTGGGATCTCCACTTCAACAGGATGCATCGCCTCCATACCATACACGAGAGAGGAAGGTGTTGCCCCAGTTGCCGTGCGAATTGACGTTCTGTAAGCCCATAAAGCATATGGCAGTTTCTCGCTCCAATCAGTATACTTCTCAGTCATTTTCTTTAAGATCTTGACCAATGTTTTGTTAGCTGCTTCGACTGCTCCATTGGTTTGGGGACGATACGGTGATGCTATATGGTGTTGAATCTTGTATTTATCTAGCAGTTCCTTTGTCTCCCCGCCGATGAAATTTGACCCATTATCTGATATTATTTCATGCGGGACTCCATACCTGCAGATGATGTGGTTCCATATGAAATTAATCGTTTGCTTACCCTTGAAGCCCTTAGCTGAGATGGCCTCGACCCACTTTGTGAAGTAGTCAATCGCCACGAAAATGTATTTGTGGCCATTATAAGGTGGATTGATTTTGCCGATGATATCGATTCCCCAGGTGGAGAATGGCCATGGAGAGGACAAGGTATGTAGCTGGGACGGAGGCACATGCATGAGGTTTCCATGTACCTGGCATTGGTGACATTTCATGACAAAGTTGCAACAATCTGTCATCATGGTGGTCCAGTAGTACCCGAGGCGAGCTATCTTCTTGCACATCATGTGTGCATTCATATGAGGACCACAATCACCACTGTGTACTCTTTCTAGGACCCTCCTGGCTTCATGATCGTTTACACATCGCAACAAGGTTCCGTCTCTTGATACTTTGTATAAAACGTTTGCATAGATGGTATACTGGCACGCCATTCGTCGTATGTATCTCCGTTGTTGTTTGGTTGATTCTTCCGGGTAGGACTGATCTTCAAGATATCTCTGAATATCAACGTACCAAGGAGCACCATCCAGTTGTTCGGCGGCGACTTGAATAGCGTAACAATATGCAGGTTCGTCTCTCGGCTTATTTCGATGGGTTTCACCGTCATTCCTTCTGGAACTGTTAACCAAGATGCTAGAACCGCAAGAGCGTTGGCAGCATGGTTTTTGTTTCGATAGATGTGGTGAAATTCGATGTGATCGAACTGTTTTGTGAGGTCTTCCAGGTGCTCATGATACTCGGACAATTGTTCACTGACCTTCCATTCTTTTTGGATTTGCTTGATGATCAACAACGAATCTCCGAATACTATGATGCTTTTGACATTGATTTCGACGGCGGCTTTCAATCCGGCTATGCAGTCTTCGTATTATGCCACATTGTTGGTGCATGGGAAACACAGCCTAATAACAATTGGTGTGTGGATGCCTTCTGGTGACTCCAGCAATGCTCCTACACCTCTTTCTTGCTTGTTGCGGGCGCCATCAAAATACATCTTCCATGGTTTATCCTCGTCCAGACAGGCATTCATTACCCACTCATCGGGGAAATCTATTTTTAATTCAGTGTTATCTAGGAGAGGATGCGAAGCTAGGTGGTCTGCAATTGCTCTTCCTTTGACAGATTTATGTGTGACGTATGTGATATCAAACTCAGAGAGTAGAAGCTGCCACTTCGATGTTTTTCCCGATAATGCCGGCTTTTCGAACAAGTACTTTAGAGGATCCATCTTGGATAAGACTTGAATCTTGTAGGATAACATGTAGTGCCGAAGTCGTTGTGTTGCCCAGACGAGAGCCAAACAGGTCTTCTCTAACAAGGAGTATTTAGACTCGTATCCCGAAAGAGTTTTACTAAGATAGTAGATCGCCCTTTCTTTGCCGCTTTCTTCGTGGTATTGCCCCAGCATTGCTCCCATAGAAGTATATGTCACGGATAAATATAGGATCAAAGGGACACCAGGAGTAGGAGGTACAAGCACTGGTGGACTTGCCAAGTATTTTTTTTATCTTTTCAAATGCTTCTTGACATTCTTGATTCCATACAGTGGGTACATTCTTCCTTAGTAGCTTGAATATCGACTCACAAATAGGAGTGAGTTGATTTATGAACCGACTTATGTATTGTAGTCGGCCCAAAAACCACGGATTTCTCTTTCCGTTCTTGGCGGTGACATGTCCATGATGGCCTTAGCCTTTGATGGATCACATTCGATCCCTCTGTTACTTATGACGAACCCCAGCAATTTCCCAGATTTGGTGCCGAACACGCATTTGTTGGGGTTGAGCTTAAGCTGAAATTTTCGAAGGCGATAGAAGACCTTCCTTAACACATTTACATGGTCTTTACTATGTTCAAATTTCGCCACCATGTCGTCCACATATACTTCTAGCTCCTTGTGCATCATGTCATGGAAGATGGTCGTCATGGCTCGTTGATACGTTGCCCCTGCATTCTTTAGTCCGAAAGGCATAACCCGGTAACAGAATATTCCCCAAGGAGTGATGAAAGATGTTTTGGTCATGTCCTCTTCTGCCATTTTGATTTGGTTGTACCCAGAGAAACCATCCATGAATGATAACATTCCTTGTTTAGCGGCATTTTCGACCAAGATGTCGATGTGAGGTAGTGGAAAATCATCATTTGGACTGGCTTTGTTTAGGTTGCGGTAGTCGATACACATCCGTACTTTCCCATCTTTCTTCGGAACTGGCACAATGTTTGCTAACCATTCTGTGTAGGTCACGGCTACGAGAAAACCTGCATTAAGTTGCTTCTCCACTTCTTCCTTGACTTTTAGGGTCCATTCTGGTCTGAGCCTTCGAAGCTTTTGTTTAACAGGTTTCACATCTGGGTATGTAGGTAGTCGGTGAACCACCATGTTTGTATCCAACCCAGGCATGTCTTCATAAGACCAGGCAAACACATCATTGAATTCTGAGAGTAACTTGATCATTGCTTCTCTCTCTTCTGTGGATAAAGTTGTACCGATCTTGACATTTCGTGGCAGCTCTTCAGTTCCCAGGTTAATGGTCTCCGTCTTTTCTTCAGTGTAGTCCGGATCCCTTTCATGCTTCTCGATGATCTTTCAGATTTCTTCTAGAATGTCCTCCGGGCCATTGATCATTTCTTCATCTTCATATTCGAATTTTCTTCCAGCGTCATCCTCTGATCCCGCAATATCTTCTGTATCTTTACATTCTTCACTTATTTGCGAGATCATATTTTCTTCACTTTTTTGGTTTTTCAAAATTAGAGGTGCATCAAAAGTACAAATGCAGCTCTGAGGGGTCCACGAGGAACTTTCCGACTCTTCCTCAGTGATATGAACATGATCGATCATGTGAATATACGTGTCGTCGTAAGCATGTGCCTGGGGGACTACTTGCTCCGTCCTCCTGGTGTATGGCCTCCAGAACCTTTCCCTTTGGTTAAGGAAGTGTTCCTCCATGTTACCTTCAGGAACTTCTTCACTTGAAAAGTAGTCGATGAAAGCGTTTATTGTTATGGGCCACGTTGCTTCTCTGACATGATCATTAGCTGTGAACCATG
Source organism: Papaver nudicaule (assembly GCA_023529015.1). NCBI lineage: Eukaryota > Viridiplantae > Streptophyta > Magnoliopsida > Ranunculales > Papaveraceae > Papaver > Papaver nudicaule. Next base: position 9,284 of record JAJJMA010107893.1, on the reverse strand, counting down.
TTGATGCGATTCCAGTCAAACTGTTACCGAAGTAATGCTTCAGATGCTCCTCAGTCATATCTAACGGCTTCACATATGAGTTGAGGTGATGAATGGGAGGACCCATGCCGTTGTATATTGGAAATTTCTTGGTCCTACGGTTGCGTCGCCTCGGTCTTGCGAGAACCATGCAGACTTGGGTTTCAGTTTCTTGGCATTTGGTAGGTGTTGCCTGGACCCCTTTCTGCTCGAGAGCTTTCATTTCCCCTCTGTCTTCTCCTTTGCTTCCACTCGCTTCTGATGTTTCGCCAAAGGATAACGATGAGAAAAGTTGGCTTACCCCTTCATAGGTTGGTTCTGGAATTTCTCTTCCCGAGGCAGGTTCTCTCTTTGGTACCACAGGCGTAATTTTCATTAGAAATTGTCTTGCAGAAAGTATGCCCTCTCCTTTTCGTACAAATATCTTTTGATATGTAGGCGGTTCGGGGCTTTGATCAATCCTACGGTATTCCTGCTTCTTTTCGGTTGTTGCAGCGCTTCCATTGTTTGAGCGATATCCGAGGCCTGTTGTGTCGAACGCCTTCCTTCCCGGGATTGATATTGGCTGAGTTAGACCTTGTTGACGGAGCCCAAGACCCATTCCAGGAAAGAAATTATTCTTCCTTAGCATATTTGCTACATGACGATTTCGGTGATAGATCTCATGGGGATACACTTCGGGAAATGTCGTGATTGCTTGAATTTGGCATATGTCCACCTCAGTGTAGTTATTGATTACTGGGACCATATTTCTGTAGACTTGATTAACCCTTATTTCACTTGCGCCGTTGTACCCTTGAATCGTAATCGTCTTATCCCCCATATTGAATCTAACCTTCTGATGGAGCGAGGATGGCACGATTCCCCTATGATGTGCCCAGTCTCGTCCCAAAAGCATGTTGTAGCTAGCCGGAATATCCATGACCAGGAAGGTGGCATCGGTTTTAAGGGGTCCTAGCCATATGTCGAGGGTGATTTTCCCAAGTGCCACTTGTTTCCCATTGTCGAAGCCTCGGACTGTGAGCGCCGCCTTATCATCATTCCTTATGTAGTTGAGGTCGACCTTCATTGCTTGTAATGTCTTTAATGTGCATATATTGACGCATGCACCATTATCCATGAGAACCAACGGTACCAGCATATTTTCCCAACCTATTGTTATATAAAGAGCCTTATTGTTGTCGCGCCCTTCCGGTGGTAAGTCATCATCCATAAAAGTGATGGTACCTGGCCTTATGGATTGGGTAATTGCATTCACCAAAGCCTCTAGAGTGATTCTTGTGGGTACATGTATTGAATTAAGTGCTTCCTACAAGGCCTGACGGTGTTCTGTCGATGCCTCTAGCATCCCCCAAACCGATATGTTGGCTCTGGTCCTTTGCAATTGTTCGATGAGCAAGTTATCTTCCTTGATTGCTTCTTGCTGGAGATGGTGTCTGGCTTGAGTTGGGTTGCCCCTTGCAGTAGCATTTAGGTTGTCCCTTGCAGCGGCGCCTGGGTTTTCTTCACGTAGGGCTGCAGGTTTAAAATGCCTGCCACCCCGAGTTTGGTGTTGAACAGCGTCACAACGGTCGTCTGGGCGTCTGGGATAAATTTTCTTCCCACATTTTTGCGATTACGAATAAAGGTTTTTAGCTTGTCTCCATAACCGCCATCTTTTCAGGACCATTTGTATTGCTTGCTTCAATGAAGTTCATACCTCTGCCATCCTGGTGTGATGGTAAAGGGTTCTTCTGGATGTGAGGAGGTTTCGTTGCCCCTTCTATGGTTATGCTTCCATCTTCTATCAAGTCTTCGATTAAGTTCCTCAGGGCCCAACATGATTCGGTATCGTGACCGATGTCTTGGTGGAGATCGCATGACTTTTTCTCATCAAATCCAAGATACTTGCGTCGGTCTGGCTTTGGGTATCGGAGTTCAATCAGTTTTTCCTCCACTAACCCTGGTAAGTGTTCGCCCATTTTTGCATTTAAGTTGGAATGTATTCTATCCTTGCTCCATCTTCGTCTGGTGGATGATTCTGGTGGACTTCTTTCTTGCCGAAATGATCCAGCTGCCGGTGTTTTCCCCGTTGCCTTGATGTACATGGGTCTAGCGGGTGGTGGATTCACGTAGTTCACGTCCTTCTTTTTTGGTGGGCTTGGGCTTACAGCAAAACCCGCATACGCACCTGCTTTCATTGCATCTTCTATGCATGTCCCTCTGAGTCGAAATTCAGCCATATCTTTAGGGCCAGTTAAGCTTAGAAGTGATCTATAGGACACGGAGATGCTTGTCATCAACATTTCTAGTTGTTCTTTTTCAGATGGTCGTTCGAACATCTCAAATATTTTTTTATCCCATCTTGCCATCCAGTCGGTAAAGCTTTCGTGGGTTCCTTGTCGGAGAGCCTTTAGTTGTCGTAGAGCGACAGTATTGTTCGAGTTCTTGGTAAAATGTTCGACGAATGAGTCGACTATGGTTGTCCATGTGGAAATTTTGGATTTCTCCACATGCTGATACCAATCCAAAGCTAAGCATGTTAAGCTCTGATAGAACAAACTTAACAGCCAGTCGTCCGTTAATCCTTTCGGTTTGAGGTAACTGAGATATAACCGGATGTGAGATCCTGGAGGTCCTCGTCCGTCATATTTTTCCATCTTGGGAAACTTGAAGCCTGCGGGCAAATCTCCTTCGGGCGGAGTATACCATACTTTACTGATACGGCCGGTGTGGTCTTCAATTAATGATAATCTCGTCAGCAGTTCTTTCATGGTATCTTCTATTTTTTGATTTGCCTTGGTGGAACCAGATGTTCCGCTTTCGTCCTCACCTTCCAGTTTTTCGTTTATCTTCCCTTTGCCCTTTTCCTCGTTCGTTCCATTGTGTGTGCCAGTCGGACCTTTTCCGGTTTCGGTATCTTTTGATTGTTGATCGGAACCTGAGCCATTCTCGTTGTTTGCCATTTTCTCGGCTTCCATCTTTCTGAAGAACTTGGCTAATTGTTCCTCGAAGATCTGTTCTATCTTCGAGATGTTGATGTTTTCAAGAATGTCAGAATCTTCATGACCAAACTGTGAGTTAGGCATCTTTGTTAGCCTTCCGTCTTCCTTTCGTACCCAGCCACGCTCGTAGACTTTTTTTCTCGTTATGGCTGATTTTGATGATACGAATACCTGAAATCACAAAACTTGTCGCGTAAACATAAGTACAAATATAAGATGAAGAAATTCCCTTTAACCAGTTTTCAAGTCAAATCTCTTAAGTGTCCCCAGTGAAGTCGCCACTGTTGAAACCGCTGGAACGCGTCCAGAGAAGTCGGGTCCGTCTAGGGGTTCGGGATTCCAGTTTAAGAGGGGTCGCCTAAGTGTGCAAAGATGCATCAATTCGTTCGTGAATGTTTTTAACACAAACGGTGCAAAATTAACTCCTAAATTGTTCGTTATTCAAAAGCTATATTTTGTAAAAAATTCCTTTGAAGTCGCCACCTGACTAATGGGAGCCAGGACCCAATTCTAGACTAGTTTGAATTCTTTCGGGAAAACCAAACCTAGTCGTGACTTGCATGCTTATGGTCTAGTATCAGAGAATCCGAGTAAGGAGATTTTAGTACGGGATGGGAAGGTGTTAGGCACCCATCAACCGCCCAATCAGACGATTGGCCGCTACTTCAAAATTAAAGGGGGAATAATTTAGCCTAATTTGTAAAAATGCTTATTTTTGGATTACAGGTTTACACGTCGAGATTTATTTTATATGCGTCCTTCATGTAAAAGGGAAAACCATTGCTTAAAGGAAACCCACAATATTATCTAGTGGCAATATAAAGATTGTGAATTTCGTTCACAATGTTACCTGTGTGTTCTTAATATGAGAGGGGAAGACCACTCAACTCATATTTAGACTAACCCACGCGGTCTACACATGATATGAGGTTAATTAATAATATTCCTATATAAAGAGAAACGCGTATATTAATATGGGGGATTTAATAGCGAGAGGGGAAGACCACTCTCTCATGCTTACATTCGCCCGCAAAAATGATTGAAATTTTATATGCAAATTTGTGGGTACGTTCTGATGGATATGAGATGGGATAACCGCTCTACTCATACAAGAGTACACCACATGAGATAGTGCAAGTTAATAAATGTTAAATAAATATGCCAATATATACGTGTGACCTTAATTCATAATGGATGACCATTTATGCATATTTAGGTTCGTCCACAGTGTTGACGAAAACGATAATTAAGGAGAATTTTTCTGTAACAATAATTTCAAGAATAAGAACGACATATCTTTTGATGCAATTCTAATGTGAGATGGAAGACCATCGTGATCACAATTAGATTAATTCACAATTTAGTGATCATAGTTTAGCTGATATACCTCGAATACAATACCTGGGTTTAGGGAGATTTCCCTACTATCCCCTTTTGTGTCTTCTCAGTAGGTATGCTAAAAGTAATTAAAGTATCAGCAACTTAATGCTAATCTCTTAAAAACTTAAAGACAATACTTGATACATTGCTCTAATATTTATTTTATTTTCCTTTGGAATAATGTAATACTACTAACTAGTAAAGATTGAAAAAGCATGAGCTTTCATTTTTGGAATGAAAATGGTTGTTTCTATTTTTGGGTGGCTTGACTATGTAACTTGAAGTGAATATTCAAAGAAGTCTTCTTTGAATGAGTGTTGTAGAGTGGGAATAGAATGGAGTGTTTTCTGTGAATGTTATTCGATGGATTGAGTCCATTTTGGGGTAGGCTTTTTATAGTGTGGGAAAAGGTGATTTTGTGGGAGTGAAAATGTTTTAAAAAGGAATGAAGTGGGAGACAAAGTATCATGGGGTGAGAATATGGGTAATTTTTTATGAAAGAGGTGGATTTGAGGGTGTGTTTAGAATGAGTAATTGGAATTCTCAAGAGTTGTTTGTTTTGTTGTTTGTGGGATAATGGGATTGGGTATTCAAAGGGGTCCTTCTTTTATTAAGAAAATGAGATTAATTAGGTGAAGTGGGAATTTATGGAGAGAATAAGAGATTTTGAATGTGTTGAACGTATTTTTCTTTCCTCTTTGGGTGGAGAAGTGATGAAAAAGGGATGATTGATTATTCAATTCTTTTTTTCTTTTCTCTTTTGGATAAAGAAATGGTAGGATAAAGTAGCATAGATTTTGTTTTTCTAGTGCTAAAAGTGAAATGGTAGTGGGGTGAAAATGAGATGATATAGGGTAGTTTGATGGAGCAGAAAATGTTATCTGGTTTAAAGGCATTATTTTTCTTGCGTCCGGCTTCAGAGGGCTATTCTTGTATCCGGCTTTAAGAGGACTTACTTTCCTTGTGTTGGGTTCCAGTGTATAAGCACGGTAATTTATTACTGGTGCGAAATTGGGTGTTAACACATGCATAGTATCTTCATCAAAAGTACCACATCTAGGGCAAAGAGTATTGGTTATAGTCATTCTAGAGTTAATCATGACACGAACATTCAAAGCATTTCTAGCTGCCCTCCAGAGAGTTAACTGGATTATGTAAGCAACTTTGATTTTCCAAATAGACTTCCAAAGAACACTATTAGGGCTTGGTCTGAGACCTCTGAGACCCAAATATGCAAACTTAGAACTAAATCTGCCTGTCTTTGAAAGTTCCCAAGCCCTCCTATCAGGAGTGATCAACTGGCTTAAAGGAATGGTAATAATCTTCTGAACAGAAGCATTATCAAAGTGTGTTTCAAGTCTGGAAACATTCCAACTCCTGGAATGGGTGTTAATGAAATAGTCAACCTTTACAAAGGGGTCAGATGGGACAAGTGGATTTAGTTGAGCAACACCATTGTCAGGGATCCACTTGTCACACCATGGGTTTATAAATTTCCCATCTCCAACTATCCAGGAAATAAAAGGCTTGATGAGATCTTTGATATTGCATAAACATCTCCAGGTCCAAGAACATTTCTTAGGGCAAACAACATTAAGAAAATCAGAATGAGGAAAATATTTGGCCTTGAGCATGGTGCTAAGAAGAGAGTCAGGGTTTTCCACTAATTTCCAAGCATTTCTAGCAAGCATTGCTAGATTATTCAATTCAGATTTCCTAAAACCCAGACCTCCTTCAAACTTGGGAGAGCAGAGTTTCTCCCACCCAAGCAGATGTAATTTCTTATGTTTTGGGGTCTTGTGATTCACCCCACCAATATTTCATTAGGTGAGTGTCTATAGTCCTACAGAGTTCCTTAGGGATGAGAAAAGCAGCCATCTGATACAGAGGAATGTCTTGGCCCACATGTTTAACTAAAGAAGTTTTGGCTGCCTGAGAAAGGAGTTTAGTGGACCAGGAATCAATCCTAGCATCAGTAGATTTCAGAATTCCCATGTGAGTTTCAATTTTTGATTTTTGAAACTCAATTGGAGTACCCAAGTATTTTTCACCTAAACCTTTATTGTGAATGCCCAGAATATCAGCTAACTCATTGGTCTCTATTAAAGGAATTTCAGAGCTAAAAAGAATCCCAGATTTTTCAAAATTTATTTCCTGCCCAGAAGCAGCACAATAGTTATGCAGATAGGCTTTCATATGTGTGAATTCGTCTATACTGGCTTTAGAAAACAGAAGACTATTATCAGCAAACAAAAAATGGGTGACAGGAGGGGCATTCTTATGAATTTTAATACTAGAGATACAGCCATCCCTAGACATTTTATCAATATAAGCAGACAGGGCTTCAGAACACAGGATATAAAGATAAGGAGATAATGGGTCTCCCTGTCTAAGACCTCTATTAGGTTTAATAAGTCTAGTGGGGACTCCATTAAGCAGAATAGAGTAAGAAACAGTAGACAAACAGTTCAAAATTAGTTTAATCCAGTGATCAGACAATCCAAGTTTTAACAAAACCTTCTTAAGAAAAGACCATTCAAGTTTATCATAGGCTTTAAACATATCTAATTTAACAGCAGCAAGACCTTTCTTACTTTGGAAATGATTAACACAATATATTAATTCATTAGCCATAAGGATATTATCAGATATGCTTCTTTTATGGACAAAAGCACTTTGGTTGGGAGATATGAGCTTATCCATAAGGGGTTTTAGTCTGTTTGCCAGAGTTTTAGATAAAACTTTGTAAGCAAAATTGCATAGGCCAATAGGTCTAAACTGAGAAACATTAGCAGCCTGTGGGATCTTAGGGATGAGAGCTATGTTGGTATGGTTAAGATAGGAAGCAATATTGCCAGTTCTAAAGCAAGTCTGTGTCATCACAATGACAGTATCTCCCACAATATCCCAATGTTTTTGATAAAAAAAGGCAAGTAAAGCCATCATGGCCTGGGGCCTTTTTACCCCCCATTTGGAACACTGCAGCTTTAATTTCTTCTGGAGATAAAGGAATATTTAGCACATTATTATCAGAATCAGTAAATTTAGCTTGAAGACCTTCCAGAACCTCATCTTGGTGAGTTTGGGGACTAGAAGTATACAGGGTATTGAAGTACTCTTCAAAAGCACTACCAATATCTTTTCTATCTGTAAGAATTGCACCAGAGGCATTTCTTATCCAACTAATAGCATTTCTCCTTCTTTTGAACATAATAATTATATGAAAATAAGGAGTATTTTTATCCCCTTCAGCCAGCCAAACCTCTCTAGATTTATCTTTCCAGTACAATTCTTCTAAATTGTATAGAAAGAGAAGTCTATCATTAAGGCCATAAATAGTCTGACTATCATTGGGGTGGGAAGTTTGAGCAGCCAGGAGGTTAGCTCTTGCTTCAGAAATATTGTTTTGAATGTCACCAAAGGAGTTTTTATTCCAATTTTTTAAGCCTTTTTTAGTATTTGCAAGTTTAGCTCTTAGTCTGTGAGCTGGGGATCCAGATGTTTCTATAGCCCAAGCATTAGCTATTATATCTCTACATGAGGGATCAAGAATCCACATGGCCATAAAATGAAAAGGTTTAGGCATGCAAACAGCTTCATAGTTAAAACCTATATGAATAGGACAATGATCTGAAGTATCTCTAGGCAAATTATTGACACACAATTTAGGACACAAAACAACAACAATTGAATTATAAAAACATCTATCAAGTCTCTCGAGGATAATTTCATCCACATTCTCATGCATGTTAGACCAAGTGAATCTAGGCCCTGAATAGCCTGGATCATGCAAATCAAATTTATCACAGAAATCATTCAGATTTTTAAATTCATTTTCTACTGGAGTGTTTCCACCATTTTTATCTTCTGGTCCTAACAGAGAATTAAAATCACCCATAACAAACACAGGTTCATCAGTAGGGAATTGAAAACTGGACAGTTGGGAGGCCCAAAAAGCATTTTTAAGAGATTGGTTGGGTTCACCATAGATGAAGTATAGGTGGGCAGGGCAGTTATGTATAATGTCACTAGTAGTACAGTAAATCCCCCTAGAATTAGAAGACACAACATTGAGGTTTAATTCCTTCTTCCAAGCCAAGATCAGACCACCACTTCTACCCACACAAGGGAAACCAAAATTCTTCAGTTTTCTAATAGCTATTTTGTTTTTCATCTTAGTCTCACTAATAAAAACAATGTCAGGATTCACATTTCTAAGTAGTATACTCAATTCCTTAGAGGCAGACTTCTTATTAAACCCTCTAGCATTCCAACAAATAATATTGATGTTATAGACAGGATTACCATTCACATTGAGGCTAGGATTATCAGTAACAAGAGGATCAGCAACAATGGAGGGGAGAGAGGAATTTACCTGAGTGGTAGAATCATTACTACCAATAGGCTGAGAAGAGGAAGAACCACCACTGTTCTGAGAGTTCTGAGTAGCATTCAGGTCCAGAGAGCCAGCTTCATGAGTAGAGTTATTTTGTACCACAGTTGCAGACAAGGGCAATTGAGAAAGACCAAGATCATCATCAAATTGATTAGATAGGCAGTTAGGGTAGGCATGAGCAGAAGAACTGGGATTGTTTGAAGTTTCCGTTAGGGTACCAAGATTTGTAATGGGGGTGCACAAACCAATGTAATCTGGCTCAGAATTCACATCCACATTACTACTAAGGATGCCATTTGATATGGTAGTGTTTTTACCTGGAAAAACAATGTACCGTCTCTGGGTACTTTCGTAGTGCTCGGAGATCAAGTCGAACAAGACAAGCCTAAACCAAGGATGGTCGTTCCCGTCTTTCTTCGGTCACAGAGAGGATAGAGGTTGGTCTAGGGAGGGAAACAACGAAGAAACTTGAGATCAGGTTGAGGATGTGTTTTGGGTGTAAGAGT
>JAJJMA010107867.1:0-10671 GCA_023529015.1 Papaver nudicaule | reverse complement strand
CCTGGCATCCAAGTTCGAGGATAAGGGCTGACCCAACTACATGACAACGACTTCCACAACAAGCCTACACCGAAGTGTAAAAAGTTTATTGTTAGAGCATTGCTTAGTCAAACCTACTAGTGTTGGTATGTCAAGCTAGTTGTCAAGTTTAGATGTCGAAACACAATTCTTGATTTAGCCTACTAGAGTTTAGATTTCCGAATTGGGATATAGACGAAGACAGAGATTACCAAGAAGACATCATATATTCTTCATCGACAAAAGGTTAGTAGGAGTTGTGACATTATATGGAATTTCTTCTATTCTACTTATTATATCTTTCGAAATAGTCGGCTACTTTAGTAGAGATGCTATATCAATTGAGATTGTCATCTTGTATACATAACCATGAGTTATGTTGGTATACTTTCCTGGTGTACTAAGTTTACAAGATGCATGAGATAGATTCAATACACTTTCCATAACAATGGTTTGCTTGCAAATCACATGTAGGAGAATGGATCGATCTAAAGGAGTACTCTAGAGCAGAGTCATGGATTATAGCTGATGATGTATACACGTCTAAGTACGGAAATTGTCCCATCCCAAGTACTTCCAACGGATCCAGTTAAAACCCTAATTTGGAAGCAGACAGGTTCACAAACCGGTTTGCGTACAATTGAAAAGACGAGGGTACCAAGTACACCACCAATATTTTATTTTAAGCAACCTCTAAGTCAAACCTTGAACGGTTCATGTAATCAAGAACTCATGAACAAGATCTCTTTCGTAACTGATTAATTCACACAAGGGAGTCAATACGACATTCCGAAAGACTTGTCAACAACCAAGTACGATACTTTAAATTTTAATGACAAGTCAAATACAATGCGAAAATAAAGTAAAGTACACACAGGAATTTTGTTAACGAGGAAACTACAAACTCGTAGAAAAACCCCGGGACCTAGTCCAGTTTTGAATACTCTTAAGAATTAAACCGCCAACACACCTACTCTCAGACTTTGGACTAGTTGGTATAGACAATACTATCCTAATACAACTATTAGTCACAAAACTCCCCCTCAGTATTCCTACGCCTCAAACCACACCTAGGTGATCATGCACATCTACTCCCTTAGAGAAACAGACGTCCTTTATTATCTTCCCTACGAGTTGCTCCACAGTCCTTCGTGAAGACTATCGCTACCCGACCTCCAATCGGACGATTACAACCATATGGACAACAACCAAATAGCGGCAGGTCAAACCACTAAATGATATCCTTGGTAACTTAACAAATATTTCACTAAGCGAGGCTATTTAAGTTTACTTGGTTAATAAACCCCTCGAGATATCAAACAAGGTTTTGAAACCAAGACTCCCGAAAGAGAAACCTTGTCGTCCAATTGAAATCAAGCAATTTAGGATGAGTACAGTATGATATGACCTTGATGAACAAAGTACCTGCAAAACAAAACAATCCAAAATAACGATCTTGATTCCACTCAATATCTTTTTGTTAGGCACACAAACCGAAGGCGGCTTGCTGACAAATCCAGGTCAATAGATAAAGAGATGTTCTAATCACTACGATCTTGAGTGGCCTTATATCAGAAGAGAAAGTCCTTAGAATAAACAAGATCGTAAGACTTTGATAGACGTGATAGAACAAAACACAAGTACAATACAAAGAAGACTGGTAAACATAAACTAGTTTCCCTGAAGAGGTACTTCTAGGCTTCTTGATCCCCAAGAGAACACTTTCACACTAATCCAGACGGAGAGCAAAACCTCAAACGTACTGAAAGGAATAGCGGGTATCACAAGCTTACTTTTCCGAAGAATGAAACTTGGTAGAGGGACAAAGCTTTTAGGAGAGATACCAACTCTTGTTTATATGACCAAGGCTTAGCTTTGAAATGAGGCAAAGTAATTTTGAAAATCTTTAAAGCACATTTATAATAAGTTCAAAATTTCTCATATGGATTCATTGCATTTAATGTAATCTAACACTTTGACATTTTTACAATTAAAAAGATATTCCATTAAATTTTAGCCTAAAGCATTCAAAGCAAATAATACTAAATAAAATATATTTGGATATTTCATTAATTTGAAATATGGTGCTTACCAAATATACTCCCTGGGATAGAGTTCAATTTGAAATCCGTGTCCTTGGATTCAAAAATCATCTTATGGTATTATTACTTCCAAATGTCGTCATCAACTTTGATAATGTCAACATCACTTCCTAAGCATTGTTGGACGGGCCAAATCGATCTTAGGTGGAAGTGGGATCAGGTCCAATATGGCTAACGTTAGTAGCAGACATGGACAAGCCTCGTGTGTTAAGCTTAAGTGAACACGTAGGTTCAAGGACATTCTGAATCATACGATAAAGATATACCATGGAAAGTACCGTTTATTTTTCTCCGAGTAATAGCAATGGTGTTCCTCATGAATTCATGATTCCAATGTAGATGATCACTTTAATGATATCCGAGAATTCACATCAAACACTAGTAGAATACTCAATTGGGTGTTTGATCATGTAGTGTATAAATACGACGATTTAATCACATACAGTATTGATTAGAAATCATGTGTCAACTAACGAGAGCGACGAACCATATTTCTAATGATGACTCAAACAAACTTAGTTGTACATTGAAGATGAACAAATTCAAACTTCAAACTGAGAATATCAAACTCATTAATCTGTTGAAGCACAGATCAAAAAGATGGAGTTTGAACTTCGAAATACGTTTTCTGAGATAGCCATATTTAGGTTTCGAACTCTAAATCTTGTTTAGCGGAAACAAATGTTAGGTTTCGGATTATAGAGTGCATATGAATAAAACCGAATAAAGGTTTCTAAATCAAGATTCCATATATCGAAACCAATGCTTGATTTCGAACCTTAGATTTCATGTTCAACAAAACCGCATTGAGGTTTTGAAACAAAGACTAAATATTAAATTCTCAACAAATATTTGGTGTCGAACTTGAGAGTCCATGTGGTCAAGCAACTTTTCAGCATCACACCTTTTTGTCCTTGACGCACAGGAAAATTTCCCGGTTCACATAAACCTTTAGGAAGCCCAAGTCCATATTATAGACCTTTAGAACTCACATGGTCAAGACCAAGGTTGTGAAAACGTGAATCGCGGAGCAAATCTTTTTCATTTTTGGGTATTGGATCGTATAATAAATCGTGAATCGAAGATTCATGGTTGATTTTTGACTCGTATATGTGCTTATAAATATCATATATATTTCCTGGATTATTGTCGTGAATGTATTTGTAAGATATTAGGTTGCAACAATTTCAATTATATCAAGTTATTATTTAAATAAAACCCATGTTAACATCTTATAAATATAAAATAAGTCTAATATAATCACCAGCAAAGATTGTGGTGCTATGGTTAGTAGCATAGCGACCGACCAGCGAGGTATTGAGATCGAATCTCACCCTTTCCATATTTTTTCTTAACCTTAAAATATTATTTTGACTTAAGTCTCACAGTCTTGAACCGTTGACTTGAGTCAAAATTACGATTCCATGACAAAACGATTCTAACTTGTGAGTTGTCTCGGTCAGGCAACATATTGAGTCGACTCGTATGATTCAACTCGTGAATCGTACGAGTTTCACAACCATGGTCAAGACACATTGGTCTCGATTCTCGAGTCACTGCTAGCCAGCAAACATATTTTCAAACTCAAGTTTTCTTATGGTCAAAACTTAGATTTAAGTTTCAGGCACAATAGCTCATGAACCAAAACAGATTATCGTTTCGAACATTAAATTCAGGAATAGGTTCGAGACTAGGGTTTCATAAACCTATGGAATAGGTTAAGCTAAGTACTCGCATACCAAGTTTAAGATGGTATAACTAGGAAATCTGAACGAAGATTCCTGAGTTCTCATCTTGTGGAGAAATATAGATACACTTTTCTCCTAATATTCCACAACCACGCTCCCCAAAAAGATTTGTCTTGTTGGGGACGTTTGTGTCCTACACTAAATTTTTTTTATTATTTTTCAGTACTATTCATATGGTGCACAATATTTGAAGTTTGTCTTATTCAAGATTGTGCACCACATATTGTGTACACAATATATGTTTTTCCATATTGTGTGCACAATATGAATATATTGTGTGCACAAACCCAGAAGTCCAAAATTATGAGTTTATTAGGGATTAATTAATTTGTCGGTCCAATAATTAGGATTAAAATAATAGATAATCCAACAACAAGAGGAACTGGCTACTGTCACACTCCTTACGTCTCTAGATCCCCCACAAATCGTCACGCACTTGATTCCCCTAGCTGACGTCCTTTACAGACCTAGGAGTTGTTTTAACCGTTGTTAAAGGCTTGTGTCAATAATTCCGGCTTTGCAACCTCAATTATCAACTGTATGTTTGAACTGTCCTCTATCAGTTTGACATACACAAAGTGACTTCCTTCGGATTGCTCCAGGTCATACGGAAATCTACTTACAAACGGGGGCTGACAAGTAAACCGAGTAAACTATGCCCAACTTGTCTCTACCTCAGTTGTAAAAAGAATCACTTAAGAAACTTATACAACTGGAACTAACTAGGTCTTACAACACCGAGTGCAGCCATGCGTTGCTTCCTTTCAACCCTGTGTGTAACGTATCAGTTCTTGGAATGGCCTTATATCAGAAGAGAAGGACCGTAGAATAGACAAGAACGTGATCAGGTTACCAAGGTTACAGGTTACTCCGATTTCAACCACTAAGGTCTCAATCTCCTACTTGTGCTTCCCAACTCTCAAGAGAAGTCTTTATAGTCGTTGGGTAATTCCCAAGAGGAACTGCTACCTAATAGAGGATGACGATACCACAACAAGCATTCACCCAAGTGAAAAGAGTCTACGATCAATTCCACAGAGAATCTTCACGTATGCTTGATGCTTGCGGTTTTCGTCCTTAGACACCTCTATTTATAACACTCAATAAGATAGGTTGCTTTGGGATAAAGCAACTAGTTACTTGTTCCACAAGTTTAGGAAACCCTAACTTGCAAACCAAGAAACCTAGATTTATCTCAATTGGAAATCTTTTATCATTTATCTGCCAAGTGTTTTGTTAGCTCAAAACACTTCAAGAATGATATCCAACAGACCAGAGATAATATTTATCTTATTGACATATTGAGAATCGTTAGATGGACCACAGAAGATATTTTGTGATAACCAAGTCCAACTAAGAGATAAAGGAGTCATAGTTTAACCCATGTGAAAATCCCAGAGAATATTCACTTTGGCCGGTTCGCAAACTGTCCATCTGAATTACGACCAAATGCATAGAATCTGAGGTTCACGTACTAGTACGCTTACAAATTGACGATTTGGAACTCAGGAAAAATTCCCAAGTCACTGTTCACCGTACGGTTCGGGAATCGTCGTTTTCCAGATTAGGGTTTAACTTGGATCCGCTGGAAGTTCTGGACTGGGCCAGTACTTAGACGTGTTAGACGCCCTCATCTATAATCCACTGAACTTGTGGGGGCATAATGCCAGCGAGCCACGTGTCATCATCCTAGAAGAGAAGCAAGATAGCACATCATGAACGCGAAGAGAGTCGAAGACTAAGACTACGAACCATGGACCACCATTCGAAGATGCCGCCTCTATCCACCAATCCCTCCGAAGTAGCTACCCAATTCGAGACCAAAGCCTCTCGAAGTGAAGATCGAGCCCGAGGAAGAAGTCTTTCGAAGAGATAAACCGACACACACTCACTACGTGGAAGAAGACGAGAGCCGGAGTCACTTAACAACGAGAAGCCGAGAAGCACCGAAGACTTACTTTACTTAGTAGCTAAGGAAATGGCACTTATGTTATTATCTTGTGAATTTCCTCTATATAAAGGAAATATCTCCTAGGAGAGAGGGATCTTCTCTTTTACTTTCTTTCTCTTTCTCTTTCTCCTTCCCCACACAAAAAACTAGATCTAGAGCTAGAGTCTTCTCAAATGAAGTTTCATGTAAACAAATTCTTAGAAGATAATAAATTGGTGAGGATTCATACTTGTGGTTCAAAGATCTAATAGATGTTAGGTGTGAGGTCTCTATGTAGATTTTACACTCACACAGTTTGGCGCTAGAAACTTGTGATGATTAAAACAACTTCGGTTTGCCTGTGCTTTGGAGGTCCAAAAATGAAGATCTATTAGTTCCGACAGTAGATCCGACAATTTTAGCAGTAGACACGACGTGTACAGGAGCAGATCTGGGTATTTTAAGTATTCAGGGGCATTTTTCGTCACACGGGAGCAACTTTCAGACGGCCAATCCTGCCGACGTCCGGTCAAAGAAAAGAAACGCAGCATCAGATCTCAAATACCTTCAACATAAACTGAAGGCTAAAGAATCATCGGCAACCATCTTAAAAAAAAAAAAAAAAAAAAAAAAAAAAAAAACAAATCCCTCTATCTTATCTCTCTGATTTAGTTACCAGTATTTACATCTATAAGCTTTAAAACAGAATTTTTTAGAAAAATTTCATAAAACCAGGGCTTGTTCTTGAGCAAGATTTTTTTTTTCCATCAAAATAATTTTAAAATGATTTTCGACCACAGATTTGCAATCCTGTGAGAATATTCATCAAACCCATTCAAGCTTTTTGGAAAATCAGATCTTGGATTGGCCCCCTGTGTTGAATACTCTACTTGGCTACTGTTGTTTTCAAATTATTTTCCCTTCAAATTTGTCTATTACAACATCGAATGATTAAATTTGCTCGACTTATTTTTGAATTGCAGAATTGGGTAAGCTCGCGAATTCAAGCAAGTCTTTCACGAATTTAGCCAATGGACAGTGGATTAACAAACAAAATTTCGTTATGGGAGTCAGCTGCCATCTCATCAACCTTGGTCAGAATTGATCATGCTTATCGGTAGTACCCAACGACAAATGTAACAGATCGAACTGCTGCGCTGTGGATTGGTGCTTGAATTTAGTTACAGCCATATCAGATCCGTAGTACGGTTTCATCGAAAAGATATCTTAAGCACTACAACAACACATCAATTCATCTCGGGAAAAGCTTCGGAGAATCTCCAAAAACACTCGATGGTTCAAGTTCGAAATAGATACAGCTCGATGATGGCAAGCAGAACTACGGAAAAGGAGGAAATGGGAAGAAATGGAAATCTTGCTGCAACAATCTTGTTCGATGGTACAAACCCAACTTCGATGGCACAACCTCAATAATGCCGAAGCACAAACTTCGATCCAACCATCTCTTCAAAGTTTCGCAACAACATCTTAGTACGCACAACTTCGATCTACAACCTCTGCATTCGATAATGAACTTCGATAACAAACTCATTCGATATTGAACTTCGACGACAAACTCAACTCATTCTCGACGACAACTTCGAAAGCAACCTTCGCGGCACCTTCGATAGCAAAGGAGATGAAAAATTCGAAGCTATCCTCTCGGAAATAATATACAGCAGCTAGCTGTCATCAAGGAGCAAAGAATCCTGGAAGAAATGGAAAGCATAGCATCTAGCAAAGGAAATTAACTCGACAGCACAACCTTGTCAGCAAAATGCACTTTTAAAAGCACCTACGATGGCAATTTCGATGATACAACACCAATAATCAACTTCCATGCCTCTGAAGCAACCTGGACGGTAGAGACGGAAACTTCGATGGTAACTTGATGGCAATCTCAAAGGCATCATATGTGGTAACTTCGATGGTGAAGCAAATGGTAACTCGATGCAGTTTGAGCAATAAAATAAGGCAAAGACTGCCGTGGTTCGTTGGTTGTATTTAAACATTTTGGTCAAGAATATCTCAAGTCACACCAGTCCAATAATCTCGTTACAGAATCACAGCTGCCAAGTACTTCAGGCTGCATGAACTTCGGAGGGTCACCATTCCAACTCTTGGAGTCGTCGCTCAAGCATTGCCAGCACAGTAACTTCGGAGGAAACCTAAGCCTCGATCCAACGTTCTCGGAACAACTTATTCAAACTTCCTTCGATGAGCAAATATCGGAACAACTCAACTTCGATAACTTATTTCGAAGGCACAACGTCAGTAGCCTCGAAGCAGCCAAACAGGATCACCATTGAAATATAACTCTCGAACCATTCTCGGCAAACCATCTCGAACATGATTCTCGCTTACTCTATCTCGAAGCATGGTTCTCGGTCACTCTATCTCGATGCAATATTCTCGGATGAACTATCGTAACTTCGAGGGCACAAAAACAACCATACCTATTCATAGCTCAACTACTTCGAAGTAACTTCGCTAACCTTCAAAGACCATTCCTACTCAACTCTGATGACTCGCCTCTAGTCTCGACAGCTTTACCACAGCTGATAAAACGCTTCGATCATTTACTTCGATGCCTAACCTCGATTACCAACAGCTCCCTCGAGACACCAAGTAACATATGAAACTAGCTACCAACTGTTACGGACCACGCATACAATTAAATTTCGATGAATAAACTCCGATGACTTGCAAAAGGAATTTCGATGGCACAACATTCAGCCTGCGTAGCCTCTTCAAACCTCGTTGGTGCACCAGTTTTGTGGATGATCAAAAAGGTATTCAGATATATCACGGTACCCAACTTCGATCGCCAACAGTTCTCGTGAAACAGTTACTTCGGCCAAGACCAAGCCAGTTCAGGGAGTATTTCTAAAACTCTATATCTCTAAACTTCTCATCTTACTCTCGTTGCTTTATATAAGATAAAGCAGTACATCCTATCTACTGAGAGAAGTATCTAATAAAGTTGCAGTAACATGTTTTGAGCGTAAAAAGCATCATTCATCATCATGCTACCATTATCATAAAACATGATGATGTCAAGCATGATAGTAAAAATATCGTTCATATCTCTCCCTTGCCATTCATAAAGCCAATTTTTTTTCATCATTTATAGGCCAATACCTATTATAATAGTCATAGAAAATCTACTAAGTGGGGTAGGAAGAAAAATTATTTAAAGATGGTTTACGTACAGTTCACTAGCACGGTTGCTTATTGCTGGGCTCTATGATATCTTAATCTTGTTATAGGTTTGTGAAATTGTGATGTCTATATATGTTTTAGATTCGATTAGTATCTATCTAGACAACTGTCGTTCGGTTTGCTGTACATAGCATTATATTTAGAATTTTTGAGCAACTTGTACTATGTTGGGCAGCTAACTCGTAGAGCTCAAAGAATACCATTTAGATTGGTAGTCTACTATTTACTTTCTTACTTTCTTTGTTTAGAGACTTCATACTCACTTCCATAATAAGTTACAGGTACACATAATCATCTCGGCATACCGACGGAACAACATTTTCAAGAATACAAAGATTGTTCAAAAGAATCATCGAAGATCATATTTCAAGCACACTACCAACAAGGAGCCGTAGGCACAACTAAAACCTTGACGTCAAGAATAGTCATCTAGCAAATGGGCTGGTGCAAAACCGGAGCAAGGATCGAAGAAGAAAACTCAAAAATCAATTCGGACATAGCAGTAAAGGATTATTAATGCGAGGAACAAAATCGTACCAGCAATCTTGGACTATCCAGATCACTGTACAAAGCAATTACTTCGGAACGACCTCCATGCTAAGATTGGGGAGAATTTCTAAACCACTTCTCTTGCTACTTTAAAAGTTTTTAATGTTCATGCGCCTCTCCTGCTTAGAATAACATTCAAATAAGTCATGCACTAGGTCACGATACAATTATATACAAGACATGAAGTCATAGGAGTTCTTATGTACAAAATGCTAGATCCTGTAAAAGTTGATTGATTGGCTTCCTCCCACCTCGAGGGGCATCAATATCGAAGAATTTCTATTTTCAAATAAAGATTACATCCTGGATCAGGAGTTCTACTTATACTAGATTCTTTATCGGTTGAATCGCTTCCTCCCACCTCGAGGGGCGCGAATATCGAAAAAGACTATAGTTTCGAACTAAGAGAAATAGTGCAATAATAAAGTTTTAGGCGTACCAAGGAAATATGATCGAACCATCTCCTCCCACCTCGAGGGGATGGAGCATCGAATGATTATGTTTGAGATCGAACCATTTTTTCCCACCTCGAAGGAATGGGGGCATCGAGAATGCTTAATACAACATCGAGTAATATTTAATGACAACGAAGCTAGAATTTTTCAGTCAAAAACATTTTTAGAAATGCCTTATATTTATTATAAGTTTCCTCTCGATACAACATAGCATGTACGAAGTTATGACATTACGTATAAAGTATACTTGTCACATTATGTCACATTTCGAATCTCCGTAGCTTTATGCAATCTTCAACTTTGCACACTATTATATTATACATGAATTATGTTTATCGCAAAGATCTCGGTACAAACTCCAGATCCTCCTCGATGAGGCAAAGTTTTACCTGATTAGGCACATCTCCTAAGGCTTTGATGCCATGAAAACGAACAGGCCATGACGCCATATCTCCCCTAGTGCCTTGACGCAATGAAATTAAAGGCCATGACGCCAAGGCCCAGATGCCAAAAATAATAAAGACCTCGAATAGCAGGCACATAGTTGATGTTCATATATGTCGTAAGGGCCCTACGAGCTATATGACACAGTCCTCTACCCACAAGACACCCCGTTAGCGGTGGGTACATTGCATCTAGGCTACATA
>JAJJMA010107856.1:0-11093 GCA_023529015.1 Papaver nudicaule | reverse complement strand
CCTTATGCCCACCTAATACCAGTAGAGAGATCTCTGAAATTCTGAAAGTGGAAAGGATAAGTATGAAGGAAAGATATCTAGGAGGCCCTCTCTTCACCCACACCTCTAAGATAGAATGCTTTGAGTCAATTGTCACCAATATGGATAACAGATTAAAGGGATGGAAAGCTAAAGACCTATCCCCTGCTGGGAGGGGTCTCATGGCTAAAACTGTTCTAGAAACCTTACCTGTGTATTTTATGTCCACTTTCATCATCCCTCAAGACATCCTTCATAGAACCAAAAAAAAAATTAGAGACTTCTGGTGGGGCAAGTTTGGAATAAACAAAGATGTTTATATGACAAATTGGAGCAAGCTGTGCAAGAGCAAGGAGAAAGGAGGAAATGGTTTTAAACATCTCCAACTTATGAACCAATCCCTTATAGCAAAGAATGGCTGGATATTATTCCAACAACCAAATACTCTATGGGCAGTCACCATGAAAAGCAAGTATTACCCAAACTCAAATCTTTTTCATGCTTCTTGTAAAGATTCCGCCTCCTAGACTTTTTTTTTTTTTGATTCTAAATTTTTTTTATTCATAGCATTATAGAGATTTACAGATTGGTAATCCTCCTTGATCCAATTTCCAATGTCTGGAGGAAATAAGTTGTAAAACTCAAAACCACTCGTCTCTAGATTTATGAGCTAGCTTATGAGCAAGCTTATTACCTAGTCTATTGATATACTTGAAAAACCAAAAACTCGAAATAAGAAATCTACTTTTGACATCTTCTATTATTCCTTGATTCGTCCAGTGAACTTGTGATTCTTCCCCATTAACAAACTTCATCGCATTCTCACAATCTGATTCAAAAATAACCTTCAGAAGTCCCAGTTCTTTGGCCCAGACCACCGCCTCTTTAAGCGCCAAACATTCCAGATGTTCTGCTCCCAACTCAGCATGTAAACCAGCACCAAAGAACACTTCTTTCACTCCTAAGCCAAGACCTGCAGAATTACAAGCTATTAGTGCAATACTACCAATATGTAAGTGTTCAACATATGTTACATCTATGTTGATCTTGACATAGTCTGCCTCAGGCGGAATCCAATCAGAGACCTGCATTGTAAACCTGTTGTTATGATTGTTATGATTCTCCTCATCACAGCATTGCTTAGTCAGTTGTAATACTCTAGTGACAGTACTAGGATGATAAAGTTTAATTCCCTGAAAAATCAAGGAGCACATATCTTTCCATATCATCCAACATGCACATGAATTTACACAAAGTAGCATTATCAGCAACATAAGGCATAAAATTACTACTTGAGCTGTTACTAAACCAGCTCACAACCCAGCTATGATAGTCTGTAAAACATGCTTTAATGCTCTGAATAACAACCTCTAAAGACAACCAAACAATATTAGCAAACCTGCAGTCAAAAAAGATATGAGTGGGTGATTCCATACTAAAGTTGCAGAAGCTGCAATGAGTGTCTATACCCTGTTTGTGCCTAGCCAATCTATCCATAGTAGAGAGAATTTGTTTCAAGCTTCTCCATATGAATAGCTGAACCCTGTGTGGCAGAGTGGTTTTCCAAAGTTTAGGCCATATTTCTTTGGGTAAAGTTTCTCTATTCACAAAATTATTGACAGATGCAGTACATAGAGTGTTGTAAGCACTCTTTGCACTAAAATTCCCTTTCCTATCAGGCATCCATATTAGGCTATCCTCACAAGTTTCTGGAACAAACATGGCTAGTATTTTAGCTGCTGTATCCTGAGAAAACAAAGACAGAATCAAGTCAGAGTTCCATATATATCCTAGTATTAGTAATGAATAAATCACATACCATGGAAACTTGATTCATGCTAGAGGAACCATGAAGTGGTTCAGGTGGATTGCATAGGCCTATTACCCATTTGTCTAGCCATATGTTGATTTTTGTCCCACATTTAACCTTCTGGACTTGGAAAGGGGTTTACAAAGGTATCAAGATTCTTCAACCTTACAGCATCTGGGAGGTGGGAAATGGAGAAAGTATCCATATCTGGAAAGATTACTGGGTTCCAGGAATGGATGCCCTCATTACGGAGCCTCACACTAACACTCTCAGTCAAAACCCACAAATGGTCTGTGATCTTCTAACCCCTACTGGATGGAATTTCCCCTACTCTTTACCCTCTTTACCAGTGAAACTGTAAAAAAAATCCTCACTATATCTCCCAATGTCAATGGTGTTGACATCCTAAGATGAAAGGATAACAAACAAGGAAATTTTTCAAGCAAATCTCTCTACAACCTCCTCGACAAAAAGAAGGAACAACCTAATGACAAGATTGCTTCAAAAATATAGAGAATGAAGTCTTTACCCAGAATCCAATTCATTGCCTAGAAGATGAGAGCTAAAACTCTCTCTTTTAATGCTTGTTTGACTACTTTCTTACCCCATGTTGACCCTACCTGCAGCCTTTGCAAGAGTTACCCTGAAACAAGGGAACATCTGCTAATGCAGTGTGGGTTTGCAAGGGCTGTCTGGAACCACTGTAGTCTTAACCTTGAAGACACAGTTAGAGGTTATACTAACTTAACAGATTGGTGCAACTCCTGGTATGTAAGACAGAAACAAAACTCCACTCTTGGGGAATGGGATGCTGTTTGTGCTACAATTTGTTGGCACATCTGGAAGGCCAGATGTGAAGCTGTTTTTAGAAAAACTAACCCCAATCCCAAGCATATTGCTAAGCTAATATTGAAACAACTTGAAGATTTTAAAACTTTCTCCCTTCAACCCCAACCCACCCCTACTGCTAATAATCTAACAATGAATAACACTGAAGAAATCTCTGTTTTGTATTGCTCCCATTGGAATGTTAATACTAACCTCACAGGAATTGGTGTGATCATTTTGGACAGGGAAGGCAAAACCATAGGAAGGAGAACCAGAAACTGTAGAGTCAGAGGGACAGAAGAAGGAGACTGTACAGCAGCTCTAGAAGGACTGGAATGGAGTAGACGGCTCAACATCAGAAAACTCAACCTTTGTGGGCACTCTACCTCTATCAAAAACACACTCAAGGGAAAAAAAGATCTACCAGTTGGGAATTTTGGACTTGCAAAAATCTTTTAAAACTGTCAATCATGTATTTCACAAGCTAAGAACTAGCTCTGACATTTATAATGTAGCCACTCTGGCAAGTAGAAACCAAAGTCCTCTAGTGTGGGAGGCACCTGAACTTCTAAGAAATCTGTAATTTCGTTTATCCTTTTACTAAAAAAAAATAAAAATAAAAATAAAAATAAATGGTGTTTCCTTGGGGTTGCATCTCAACGTCTCGAAAATTGAACTCTTTTGTCCTACAGTGGATAGCAGAGGTTTGGTTGAAGGCGTTTTCCCGTCTCACATATGCCGCCCTTCAGAGGGGGTAAAATTGTTGGGAGGACCTGTTAGCCTGAGTCCCCAGTTTTGCAAGAATATGGTGGTTAACACAGTTCATAAGACCACGATCTTGATTGATGCTATACGCAAGCTCAAAGATCCTCAGGGTGAGCTTTTATTATTGAGAAACTGCTCAGGTGTCTCCAGGTTATACTTTGCTATGCGTACAACTAAGCCTGAATATTTGGAGGAGGCACAAGTGGTTTTCGACGATCATCTCAAGCAGTTTCTTAGGCATCCTGTTACTGGAGATGGGCCGGGATTTGGTCTCCTGCAACAAAGACTTGGTACACTTCCCATCAAGTATGGTGGTTTAGGAGTGTATACTATGGAGGATACCATAAAATATTGTTATTTGGCTTCTTGTTTCCAGACCAAAGCTCAGCAGGATAATACTTTGAGACATTCAGGAGTGTCCGGCTAGAGTCCCAGTTTTGAGCATGCACTAACCCTATACAATCAGGTATGTGGTACTGAGATTTCTTCATTATGCATTGACGACATTGCCCCGCATTCTATGAGTTCCTTGGCAATCAAATACTTCAATGCAGTGAAAAAAGATTTACCTAACCGGTTTGTTATGACGGAGCGTGATTTAGCCTTGTGGCAGAGTAACATGATCAAGCATGCACAAGACTATTTGTTGGCCATTCCGATTGCTGGGCTCAATCAAACACTTGGACCTCGACATGTTAAAGCCATCTTGCGTTATAGGCTTGGGATCCCTCTTTTCGAAGAAGGAGACAATTGCACCGGCTGTGGTAGGGAGATGGATATTTTTGGGGACCATGCCTTTTATTGCTCAAGTATATTGGTCTCAAGTGGAGCACGCTCTAAGGGCAGCCAAGGCTCAACAAGTTGACTGTAACTAAACTCGACGGTAGTAGACGGACGATAATCGTGTATGGTAGATTGAGTTAGCATGCAGTACACCTGGAATGGTGCTAATCAATGTGGAGTTGTGGACATAAAAGGAGCAAGGTGTACCTCAAGATGTTGCATAACGGTGACTGTACGACGATGGTTGGTGAGATCAGATAGCTCTGGATCTCGCCAAGGTGGAGATTGTTAGGGATTGGCTCGACCATAGCCATAAGGGATAGTCCCACATTGAATAAGCGGAGTTCAAGGTGATGCCTAATAAGTCATAGAATCTCCCAACATAGTACCGAGGCCTTTTAAGATAAAAAACCCCACACCTGACCTGGCCCAGGTGGTTAAGTGGGGACAGTATCGGTACTATGTGGTCGGGCCCGAGTGGGTCCGACGGTCCGTTAGATCCTTCAATCCCCAGATTCTTATATCACACCCAAGCAAAGAACATTACAGTTGCATCGTTGTCTCTTAGGCCGAGCTAGAAAGCTAATGAAAGCTTATGATCTCTAAACAAGATGCCGGCAAAGCCTGATTCAGTTGTATGGGGGGTCTGTTGGGTGCTTGTAGTTTCTAGATTCAAATGAACAAGTTTGATGACGGCGGCGGCGGTGGCAGAGACGGTAGTAGTACTAGGAGTAGTGGTGGTGATAAAAAGAATAGAGAAGAAATTGAAGTATGAAATAAAATTAAATTTTGTTTTTTTTTTTTTATGTTAGGATATGGGTTTTTTTACTTTTTCTATGGGTAACTCGTTTTTGTCTTATTCACCTCAGTCCCCATTAAAACATCGCAGCCTCAAAAATTCTAGCTTTAAATAAGATTGGTTTGGTGATGTTTTAGTATCAAGTTTGAAATTCCTTGGAGAGAGTTGTGGGTGGCACATGGCTATTTTTTGGGCTTCAAATTTTCTCTCGGGGCTTCTGTCCAAAATAAAATAGGGTTACCAACATAAAAAGTAGAAAACTCCATGTCCAATTTTTATTAATCGGTTTTTAGTGTGAAATATAGAGAGACAGGAAATTGAGAGGGAGAAGGAGAAGAATTCTCATTAAGATGTGTGTAGAATACAAGAATTAAGCCTCTATTTATAGAGGAGTAGACACGAGGGCATCTTAGTAATAAACGTCTAACCCTAGATTTCCCGTAGATACTGCCCGTGCAATACACGTTTATAACACTCCCCCTGATGACCACTGTGTCTAAGTCACTATGAACATACCAGGAAAACTCAAAAGAGAAAAACCTGAAAATACACGACTTAAATCATTGTTGGACACGCATATGTTGCCTCGTTAAAACCTTGACAAGGAAAACCCATTGGGACAAAACCTTGACGAAGGAAAAAGAGTACAACGCGTTAAGTCCTGTAAATGCGTCTTTGATGATGACGCTCCCCCTGATGAGTACTTCAATCAAATCTTGGCTTCCAAATCTTTAAGTTTAGACTTTCCAATTTCTTGAATTTCTTGATGAGCGAATTTCTTGAATGCTGAAGATTGCTTGCTTGTTGAAGAAATTTGCTAGTGGATGAAGTCTTCTTTAGCGTTGCTTAAGCGGTATGTCTTTGAATAATACTCTTGCACGTCTTCTTTCTTATTCATCGCATTGAGAACTTGTGTCATGGATTGCTAGCTTCTTGAGATGATTTGCAGAAATGGGTTGATGTTGTTTCTTCAGCAAATAGCCAAGATATGAATACATTACAATAAGTGAATGGATACTCTGTACGGGGATCAAAAGGACATCCAAATGCATTAGGAGAAGTTTAAGTTGATTTGGTCTGATCAAAATGACCCAGTTAATGGTGGGCATCCACCAAATAACCGAAATTATACAACTCCCCCTTGTATGACCACCATGTTGAAATAAATTTCCTCACTAAAAACCTTGTCAGAAAAAACCAATGGGACAAACTCTGCACGAAGGAAAAAGAGCACAATATGAAAATTTAACATCAACAAGATACTGCCTCATTAAAACCTTGCCAGGAAAACCACATGGGACAAATCTGGACGAAGGAAAAAGAGTACAATATCAAAATCAATGTCAGCGAGATGTTCCCTCATTAAAACCTTGTCAGGAAAACCACATGGGACGAAACCTGAAACAAAGGGGAAAGAGTACAACTTTGGACATATTTAAGTATGCTAACTCAACTACATGAGTATTCCATAAATGAGCATCAAAATAAAAGCTTTCATATAAAGTCAACGAGATGTTGCCTCATTAAAACCTTGTCAGGAAAACCACACGGGACAAAACCTGAAACTAAGGGAAAAGAGTACAACTTTTGACTAATTATGGATGCTAACTCAACTATATGAGTATTACACAAAATAAGCATCAAAATTAAAACTCTAATTCGTTAAACGAGTTTTATGCAAGCAACTCTTAAACAGCGGATTAATGAAAAACGAGATTTATGCTGCTAAAAATGTGGATTCAGTGTTTTTCAGGACTCCTTATGAGACTTAATTATAAAGTTGATATAATCAACAAATCCGGATTTTGCTCTTTCTCGGAAAAAAACATTGTGAGGATTGTTAAACCTGATATAATCAAGTTAGGTAGCTGCCTAAATATAATGTTCTCCGACCACATTTTTTGTGTGAATGCAAACGAGTCCTTAGGGACTACCACGCCAATTGCATCAACATATGGAGAACCAAATACTATTGAATCAATCCTAGGGTGTGAGAATGAAAAAAACAACCCTCAAAACCGTTTAGAACGAGTATAATTCTCTCATTGCACATTGTGACAAACACAACCTATAATTTACAGGTTTGCCAATTTTATAGAGTTAAGTCATGGATCCAGAATAGTGTCAATCGAGAATTATATTATCCAACCTAATTTGGATATTATGCCAACCAATCACATATGTCGATACTTCTCTGCAGAGATTTTTATTTCAGTAGCTACTGTAAATGAATATTCGATAATTAATTACGATCTCACACAATTCTCTAGTGTATGCATACTTTGAAAAATTCTAAATTTACTGGTACCAGTGCCCACGTGCATTATAATCTCCTCCTCTTCAAACGAGCTTGGAGATATTAATTTCGAAAATGCGGATCGTATTATGATACACTCTATTGGAGCACTATCGGTAGCCTTTTTCAAAACGCTACATGCCTTTGAGATGTGATTGGATTTGCCTTTTCAACAAGCATATGCTTATTTAAAAAGAAAAATTAGATATTTCACGCCAATTTTTAAAACGGCAGCCTTTCAAGATTTGATCGAACTGGGAGAGAAATTTATATAACTTTTAAGTTAATTAAACGCCAACAGTTAGTTGCATATATTCTCCCCCTGATCACGACGGAAATGTTTTCATTATACGAAATCAAGTTTCGTAAAGTATTGTCCGATTAATTCAAGGACATATAATCATAATTTCTGGGTTAAAATACCACAGATGCGAACCAAGAGTCATTACGTCAATAAAAATTGTAGTAACTAAACGTACATTTTTACCATCAACCATGGATTTTCAAATGAATCTCTAATAACTTCGTCGCATAGTAGGGTTGACGAGAAAATAATCATTCACTCTCAGATAAAATAGAATGAAAACATGGACAATTATATCAAAAGAAATTAATTTCAAGATTTAGTCACTACAAGGACTTATAATATACGCTAACAAGCCGGGTACGCACCCACTAATCAATGTGTCATTTCGTATTCCAACGGTCCAATTTTTGGAGATTATACCACGAGGAAAAAATAAAATTGCTTGATATCATTGGGCAATTCCTCGTTTCGCTGGTATTTGAAAATGTTAATTAAAATTGATAATAACGATATCTCATTTAAAGATAGATAGATAGATAGATAGATAGATAAAATCCAATTTTAATTGGTCTATCTGATTCTTTTTAAGAAAATAAAGAATTCATAAATCGTCATATATCTTTATTGAAGAAAAAAATCCACTACGTGGTTGACGGATGGTTTCTTGCGAGGAACAGAAACCATATATGAATACATGATCAATGTCCAATTGACAAAGATACCAAAGTAATTGGCCGTAGGTTGAACAAATCTTTAAGAAAAAAATCTTTCTTTCTGCACATGGAATCATGAAACTTTGGAATTGGACAACTGTTAAACATAACCCAACGACTTTCAATGGTTGTGAAAGTGTTGGCCGGTATACACTATTGTGAAAGCGTTTTCAATAGGAATATTCGAGAGATATTAAGCACCAAATTAGATGGTATTCATTAATGATTTCATGTAATTAATAGAAATCAAGATCCACATGCAGAGAAAGTGGATTTAAGGTTTATTGAAAAAATAAAACCCTTAACAATTCATCCTCCAATGCCGTTACAGGAGATGAGAAAAGGAAAGAGACAAAAGATCCAACCAAATACAAAAACAATGGTGTTAGTTCAACCCAATATTGATCTATCTTACAGAAAAGGGAAATAAGTATCAACCAAACTAAAGACAAAATCAGTCCGTGCCGTTCATGTATGGATACATAAATCATGCAATGTAAAAGAAAATTCAAAATAACTTGAACAACTAAGAATACAAATAAATCTTCTTTGTATTGTCGTCTTTAGTCTCCGGATTCTCTTAGCTTCCATGCTCAGTATAGAGCGTGCTGATAACGTAGTGTGAAATATAGAGAGACGTACAGGAAATTGAGAGGGAGAAGGAGAAGAATTCTCATTAAGATGTGTGTAGAATACAAGAATTAAGCCTCTATTTATAGAGGAGTAGACACGAGGGCATCTTAGTAATAAACGTCTAACCCTAGATTTCTCATAGATACTGCCCGTGCAATACACGTTTATAACAATCTTTACCTTTATTTAGTGTTTAAATTTAAACTAATCATGTTTTGATTATGTTTAACCACTCCATGTTTTCACCACCACTACCAGCGCCACCACCAATACCGCCGCCGCCACCACCACTCATTTAGTGTTTAACTTTGAATTAATCAAAAAGGTGTAAGTTTCTCTCAATGTTTTCACCGCCACCACCACTACTGCCAACACCATCTCCACAACCACCTCCGCTACCACCACCACCACCAACGTTGTAAATCCCTTGGTGATATGTTATAACATATATATTACTCTATCTATGCGGATGAGGTACTCATTATGAACAAAACTCATCCTTTATAACATGTTTTTATTACATGTTTTTATATCATGTTTTTATATCCTTTATATCATGTTTTATATCATGTTTTTATTTTTTTTGCGTTTACAGAAGAAATTTGCGCCTCAGTTTTACAAATTTACGCCTCGGTTGGGTTATTTACGCCTCAGTTGGTCTACTTACGGCTTGGTTTTCTGTGAGCAAAATGAAAGAAAATTTACGCCTTGGTTACCAAGGAGTAAGTTTTTTTAAGCCTCAATTGGCTATGAAAACCAAGGCGTAAGTTTTGGTTTACAAAAAAATTGGTTACAAAAGAAATTTACGCGTCAGTTTTACAAATTTACGCCACGGTTGGGTTATTTACGCCTCAGTTTGTCTACTTACGGCTTGGTTTTTTGTGAGCAAAATGAAAGAAAATTTACGCCTTGGTTACCAATAAGTAAATTTTTTTAAGCCTCAATTAATTGGCTATGAAACCAAAGCGTAAAATTTTCTGTAACCGCAAATAACTAACCTAATTCGACTAACCTAAATAAACAATGAAGCATGAATCAAAGGACGGCTTTTGTTTAAAATCATGCATACATGAAGCCCCAAGGGAAAACTGGGAATGTATCAAAAAGATGACCGAAGGAGTACAAGTCCATTGCTTTCTCTATGCCAATTGTCTGGAACCAAGGGATAGATAATAATGCACTAGGTAGCATAAAAAAAAAAAACTTTGGAATTTTGCGTCTAAAAACATTATACAAAGAAATTATATGAGACTACTGTCAACAAGACCTTAATACATGTTTACTTGGAGACCAGACGATTAAATTGTAAATAAGATTTTTTTTTTTGTTCTGCCTAAGGCATCCCATGGATGATGATTCTCAACATCCGGATGAGTTTTCAATTAAGACGCATAAATGACTAAGTGAACGACTGTCCTTGCCGTCGTTATCCTCAGAGATCTCATTAAACTTTACTTTGATTTTAGCAGCTGGCAATTTTACTAGAGAATGCTTGAAACATTATAAACACCAAATTGACCAGGAAGTTCTTGATCCTCCTCAGAGATCTCATTAAACTTTACTTTGATTTTAGCAGCTGGCAATTTTACTAGAGAATGCTTATTTGCATAATGAAACATTAAAAACACCAAATTGACCAGGAAGTTCTTGATCCTCATTCCTCATTAGAATGAGCACATACCGTTAAAGTATAAACAAGCAAACTAGTTTTGTAACTTCATAAACCAACAAATCAATAACAAAACCTTATAAAATCCTTCTAAAACATAGTTAAGAAACAAACATTGAAAGTTGAAGAGTCAAAACAAATAAAAACACTAACGGGTACCCTTTCTTCCCTTACCAAGTCCTCCTTCTCGTCCTTAGGTGCCAAGTCCTCCTTCTTCTCTTCCTTAGGTGCCAAGTCCTCTTTTTTCTCTTCCTTAGGTGCCAAGTCCTCCTTCTCTTCCTTAGGTGCCAAATCCTCCTTCTTCTCTTCCTTGGGTGCCAATGTAATTCTAAACTTGCCATCTTCAAGATGCAAGGACAAGTACGATTCTCCGTAGTAAACTGTAATTGCTAGGCTAGTTGTAAAATACAGAACTTTGAAAACAATTAACCAATATTCATCAATTAAACTCATCAACATTCTCTTCCACCGC
>JAJJMA010107839.1:0-19767 GCA_023529015.1 Papaver nudicaule | reverse complement strand
TGTAAAGACTTATTTAAAGTATGATCATTTTGTAAAACAGTTTCAAAAAGTATGACCATTTAGTTATTGTCCCTATAATCAATTAGAAAAAAGAAAATAAAAACCAATGTGGTTAAAAAAAAATGGTATTTTTGTAGAAAATATAATATACTAATGTTTTTTTTTTTAAATGAATATCAATATATACCATAATAAGGGTAGAAGAAAAAAAATAACATCTTGAAAACGTAGTAGGTTTATTTTTTTTGAAATTGGTAGTAGGTTTATCTGTATAGACACATGAACTTTTGTAACTTTGATGAAGGGAGTACTACCAATCACGCGAGGGGTTTATGATTGCGGTGCTACACATAAAGTTCATTCGTAAATGAACTATATGAAATGGAACATATGCGTTGGAAATTAGGTATTTGCCACTTACTCTCAGAGCAATATGGAGACAAAAAAAATTTAACAAACCAAACCTAAGTTGTATAGCTGGTTTTTTTGGTGGCTTCGTTGTTTAAACTTTAAACAATGTACATAAGTTGGTTGACGAATTGAAATGACCTTCAATTGTCACTGTTGTATTGAAGGTTTGATCACAACTAATAGCAACTTTCTTAATCATTGTGAATTTAATAATTTCGGCAAGGTGGGGGTGATGGTAGTAAAAACTTTAGTGGAGGTGTTCATGGTTTAGCTCGCGTTGAAAAATTTCACCAAAACAAGAAACGGTTCGTTTTCAATCCACTTGCACTGAATCACAATAGAACGTGACTTTAAGTCGACTGTATGCCTTACGAACGAGAGCCGCGGTTTCCACCGTGAATATCTCAGCTTACCAATGAAAGTGGGTGGATCATTTTTGGCACGATTATTTTTAGCACAAGAAATATGTCCACAACTCACCCTATTGAGATACGCTATGGAATGGGACGTGACCTTAAAATCATGTCTAATGACGATAGCCTCGGTTTCCACCGTAAACGTCCCAATTTACCCATGAAAGTTAGTGGGCAGTTCATTTTTCCCACAATTATTTTAAAAATTGCCAAATTGGAGTGGGTTGAGTTGGCTGTCAATCTAAGGTGGTGGTGGTGGACAATGGGATCCACCATATGAATTCTTTTTCACAAAGAAAGACCCAACGACGTAAAAAATTTACAAATGGAGAGAAAATCTCTTTTGAGTTTTGCTTTTGGTGTTGTGTGGGGGAGGCACATGCTTGCATGTGAGTAGTGGTGGCCCACCACCACCACCACCATCTTACCACCACCCCATGGGAGTATGTTATTGTTATGTTATATATTTACAGCAGAGGGAAATTGACAACAAATACCAGCCCGTCTTTTTCGGAAGAAGGTCTATTTGTCGGGGGACTAGTAATGGCAGACATTTCTACTTTCACGCTGCTCTCTTACCCAAAAGCCTCAGATTTTCAAATTTTGAAAATCCCCAAACTTCTTCCCTCCCTCCCTAGTAAACAAACATGAGTGTACGCATCTTCATACTCCACGCCCATGAGTCACTGCATTTGGTGGGACATGACATGACCCTCCTTCCAAAAGTCGAGCGGCCGTTTCCAACAGGTTTGTCAAAATATCTGTTTCAAACGACAGTACAGTGGTTAAGTCCTTAAGTGGTGATATCAGCGATCTGAGTTCGGAACTCGTATGTATTAGGGTGTGGAGAATTTTTCATTATTTCTTTGCCTAGCTACTTGGACTTGTAGGTAATAAGCTTCGGTCCAACTTTAATATACCCTTTCAAACCAAAAAAATAAATCAAAAAAAAAACGTAAGTTTAGATGCCAGTTACTTCGGAACCTACTTGTCATTCTTCAAAATCCCCCCCAAACTTCCTCCATCTGATCTGAGCCCTAAATCTGAGAAGGGTATAAATCGATGTAAACTATCTTAATAAGCTTGGCTATTTTAGGGCCTACGTGGTATTTTAGGCCCATTGAATAAGTTACACTAGGGTTATTTTTAAGTAAAATCAAAAACTCTTTAACCAAAAAAATCAAAATCAATAGATACGAATATACAATGATTATTATTTATTCATTTTTTAATGAAATACAATGATTAACATAAGCCAATTATTCTTCAAAGAAATTTTTCGAATTATAAAAACATGAATATGAACCGATTATGGTTCAAAATTTTCAAAAAAAACTAAAAACATATCTGGAAAACGACAGCAATAATCGGTCGTTAATAGGCTCCATTAACGATTGATTATGTCTGTTGTTCTTCATGTCTGAAAATCGACATATTTAATCAGTCGTTAAATTGTCAATTAACGGCCTATTGTTCCTATCATTCTTCAATAAGTACCAAACGGTTCATAACCCTAATTATGGTCACCGACTGTCTATAAATCGATAAAATCGGTCGTTAAATAGTCAATTAACGACCGATTGTTCTTATTGTTTTTCGATAAACATCAAACAGTTGATAAAGGTAGTTTTTCTCACCGATTAATACAATAACAGCAGCAAATAGTGATCGTTGAATCAATAAAACAAGCATCACTAGATTTAGATTTAGCTAATTTATTCAAACCCAAATCGAAATTTATCGATTACATCATCAAAACTCAAATTGAAATTCGTTAATTACATCAATTACTGACACCTTCAATTCAAAAAAAAAAAAAAAAACTATTATCATCATCGTCATCGTTGATAAGGAATAAAAGAAGGATTAGTTGTAATTGACATATGAATTGCTACCGCTGTCAATTGTTGTAATAAAAAACATGAGTTGTTGTTGTTTGTGTTTTTTGATTAAGGAATTGAAATATGAGTTGATGATGCTGCCAATTGTTGTAATCAGCCTACTTTTTTCTCCCAGAAAACAAAATTATATCAATCAACTCCAACACATGAGCTACTGATTTTTGGATAAATTTTTCCATATTGTTATCACGATTCAATCTGTTAATGCAAATGATACAAAACACATGTTCAACAACGTAACTTGTTTTTAGTCTTTCATTTCTCTGGCAAATGATTAAGGAATTGAAATATGAGTTGATGATGTTCTGTGTGATGAAGAAGAAGAACGAGGGAAGAACAATCGGCTAATTTAAAAAATAAAAACCTAGTTTTTTTTTATATTGGATCTGGACATCCCATATCTACTTTCTTTAGTTGGGAATAAAATCCATGGGCCTCAAAAAAAAAAAAAAAAAAAAAAAAAAAAAAAAAAAAAAAAAAAAAAAACAGGCCATAAAATAGCCAGGTTAATAAATTTTTAATAACACTACCTATGAATAATTAATAACACTACCTTCTCGTTATGTCACTGTAGTACACTTGTAAAGTCATCTGAGTTTGAAGCTTTTCCTACTCAAGAATTTTTCTCCACACCGTCCAAATCTCTTTTAGCTTTATTAATTTTTCTTCAATCTTTTTACAAAAATAAATTCTTAAAATTAATCTCAATCTAAATCAATCTCAAAGGAAAGACAAAGGCAGATCCAACAACAAGGTTCTGAGTTCAAAATTCACGGTTCATGAAGATGAACACAATATTCCATCAGCGGTGTTCAAAAAACTGGCACACCTGGTGGACTAATAGTTTTGAGAAATTTGATCAAGATACGATGAAAATCCACAATCGTAATTCGGTCGGGTTGTCAGATCGTTTTTTTGTTATTACTGCCGAAATAGGCAGATATGCATGCGATCATAGAAGCTAATCAACAGACAAATATTGGTGAAACCAATGTTGATGTGGAGCGAAGTTGTCGGTAAGAATGGGACCACAAATCCGGCAATCAATTCGGATATGATGGCTGTTACGATATCTTAAAAGTGTTGCCCAAGTTCAATCCGTTGGTGTTAGCAAATCAACAATCGTTAGTAGTTTAAACTTCGATGTAAATGTTTTAATTATTCAAATGGAATTGAAATTCAAATTTTCACAGCTCTTTTATTAAGGTTGATTCGTTCATTACTTGAATTTTTTTTACATAACTAAAAATGAATACAACAAAACTTCACATACACCCGCCCGCGCTTTCGTGTTCTGCCCAAAGATTCGCAATCAGATATGTTCTTAACCTCTCCTAAAGATTTGCATCCTGAATGTGTTCAGCCATGTGCGTATAGTTTTGTGCAGGTAGCCCATATTATGGTTAAATCTAACTCCTCAAATCTTTGTTCGGATAATTAGTCAAACACGCCGGGTTGCATCAATCACCATGTTATGCATGATTATGCACGTAAGCATTGTCTTATGTATTTCACGAGGCTCCAAACCACGAAACGACCCACAAATTATAGTGAACTTCTTTTTTCAGAATTCCAAAAGCTCGTTCTACATTCTTCTTCAGATCCATTTGTGCCATGTTAAAATGCTTCATTACCCGACCCACCTCACCCTGGGGGGGGGGGGGGGGGGGGGGGTTGATTGTACGCTTGAACTAAGGTTTTCCATCTTGGATAGATTCCATTCGCAAGATAATAACCATGAGTGTAACAATGACTGTTGATTGCAAAATTCTCTCTTGGGGAGATCCTACGCTTTAGGTCTTCAAACAGAGGTGATTTGTGCAAAATATTTATGTCATTTTGTGAACTCGGAAGACAAAAAAATAACATGACTATCCAACATTCAGAAGTAGCAGCAGCTTCCAAAATAACTGTTGGTTTTGAGTAATGATCCTTATTCTGACCTGCCCAAAAGATTGGGTATCCCAGGCAAACCCAGTGCATGCAATCAAGACTGTCAAGCGTTTTTGGAAAGCCCATGTGCTCGTTTTCCTTAATATTTCTCTAACACCTGCGTCGGTTGGTTTTCATAAAAACTTTCCTCCAAAATGATTAACAATTAGTTAACAAAACAATGAAAGATACTTGTATGCATTTGTGCCCATACAAATGTACTCATTGGTGGCATCCACCGACAACCCATAACCTAGAATCCTTAGGGTTGGAGTTACCTTTTGATCAAAGCTATGACCTCTAATATTAAGTGCATCAAACTGATAATTAAATTGAGGTTTTACCTGACAAAGCTCATCAATAATCTTGAACACCAAGCGTCGGGGCATGCGGAATCGACCCTGAAAACCTTCATCTGAGTACATGCAACTGGGAAGAAAATAATCGTGCATCAGTTTTTTGTGGTAAGATTCATTCCCTCGACACGTATATCTTCTTGAAAACACTTCTTTGGTCTTTTTAGCTCTAGGTATTTTCCATGTATGAACCTGCATCATAGTGTTTTACAGTTGCCTATCTTTATCTGGATCATCATCTAATTGTTGCAACATATGAATGCACCTTTATAGATGTGCACTAAACAACTCGATTTGGATTTGTACCTCTTCATCAAAAGACTCCATCGAGTAAATAGAATGTTAGTATGAAATTTGTGATTTTTTTAGATAAGTAGGTAGATTGAACAAAAATTTGTGTGAAAATGGATTTGAGTGCTTATTGTGTTGTGAATGGGTGTAGCAGTGCCGAGTACAAGTCTAGCAAGCGAAGGAATATAAAGCGATGGCGATGAAAATTGTTGGCGGTTGACTTCATATCGTTGGCGACTGAATTTCCGTTGCCCGGTGCAATCTCTATCGCTCGATAGAGATTAGATCGTTATATGGAGTGGCGAAACCAATCTGCCAGTCCATTTGGCCTAACAAACCCTGGTTTTTTCCCTTGTGCATAAGAAGGGGCCTTATAAGAACATTTTTGAAAATTTTGTTGGAATAGGGGGAACAAAAATACATTGTACAACCACAAGTTCATAGATAAACCAATTAATACACCAGATCAGATTGTAATGGTAGACTTGATTACATATAAAATATCCAACTGAGTTTTAACCCTGCCTGCAAAGATCTGATTATTGTGTTACATCCACAACGACCAACAAACAACGCAGGGGGTATACTTTTCCATGTCTATGTTATTCTTCTTAAGCTTATCCATTCCCAAGAAGAAGTTATTATATAAATATTTTGCAAAAATCCACTTGCATTAAACGCCCTCGGCAAACACTATTCGTCTATATATATATATGACTAATGTAATTATACAACAAGATGGTACCAGAAGATAGCATAAAAAAAATACCAGAATTTTAGCGAGTTTAAATTAAGAACGGTTAGATAAGAATGCAACAGTGACTTGTAAGTTTTATAGTAAGAGTGTAAAATGACTAGTTGTAAAACGCCAAATATGCTATTATAAAGATGCGCAAAAATAGATATGAAATCATCGTGGCTTAAAAGCGCATGTTAATTATACATTGTTGCACGACCAAAGGGAGTCCTCGTAGTGAAGGGGAAAAAAAGCTCTTTTTTCTATCACAAATGGATGTCCAAAAACCTGTTTTATTTTTACAATTTCATGAAAATAAGATAGGATTTGAGGAGGATCACGAAGATGCATAACAGCTCAAGTAGTAGTTTAAGAATAAATAATAAGAACGATGAAAACCTTTACCGACTGAATCTTTCCTTCTCAGATTGGCTCCTTAGGAGTCGATCTGAGAAGATCAATCATCAACTCAAGTTCTTTCTTCTCTTTGTTTCAATTGTCTGCTCTCTTTTGATTTTCTCGTCGGTATAAGGGCATATTTTAGGTTTGTTCTTGCATTTTCTGGGTTAGTTTTCTGGATCTGAGATTGGTTTTGCGCAAGTATGGCTTGTATAAGAAATCATAGCTTATCAATATCACCATCAATTCTGATATGTGAACTAATCGAAGCAACATCAACATCTTTATCTCTTTATGCATCTCCACCAAAGAAAAACATTTATGTTTTCTTCTTTGTTGTTGGTGGTTGTTTCGGCTTTATTACTTTGTTGTTCTTAGTATTTTCATGTTTTGTTTGTATGGATCTTGATCTGTTTATCCTCTTGGGAATGGCTTGTTTGGTTGTTTGATTTGGGGTTCTTCTAGTACTTTCCTGTTATTTTTTTTATGTTTGTAGTGTTGAAATTAGATTGATTTGCAGAGTTCCTTATCTTCACAGCAAGTTTCTCCGGCGGGTGCTTTGTTCACCAACTAGGGAAGCTGGATGTGTTGTAATCAGTGATAATTATCTCAGGCGGATGCTTTGTTCTCAAACTAGGGAAGCTGGATATGTTTTAATCGATGATAGTTATCTCGGGTGGGTGCTTTGTTTTCCAACTAGGTTAACAATTGCTTAAATCATGTATCTCTTCAGGTTTTATTGATGGCATAGTCTGTTTGTGAACTGAAGAATGCTTGTTGTAAGTATGGTGATGATCTCCATGTATTACCACAAATTAAATTTGCATTTTTCCGGCCTGTGGAAGAGCTACGATGAATTTTCATGGGAGTTTGTTGTTTGCACGTCGTGGAAGATGTGGATCAGATTTGGCTTTCGGCGACTCTCCTTTATGGATGAGGGTTTCATTTCATTGGATCAAGTAGAAAAAATTCATACTGAGTTGTGGATCAATCTTCATTGACCCAAGCTCACCCGTATGTATGCGGGATGTTACCGTTACTGTTACTGTACTGTTTGATGATCTGGTCATTGATACAGTATTATGGTTATAAGGTTACATATGGATTCTAGTTACTTGTGGAAATGACTTAGTATTGTTTCATGTACTTGTTCTTGTAACGTCGGGGTAGTTACAACACAAGAAATAGAGGATCATGACATTCATATCAGATTTCATTCACATGCTACCTGACAAACAACTTTCAATATTAATTTTTTTAGAAACCTCCATTAGTTTAACCCGAAAAACAGATCGCGCGGGAACCAAACACGGGTGAAGAAGAAAATAACTGATTTTCACCCCATTTCGAAACACAATCTTTTGCAACGGACAAACCTGTCCCTGACTGGTGTCCTCAGCAAACCGTTGCCCAGAAGTTCAGGAACGGATATTTTTGTTGCATGAATTTTTTTTTGTTCTTCAGTCGGCCCTCCACCATGTAAGCAATAATCTAGTTATACACTAGTGCGCGAATTCGTATAAAACCATACATAAACAAAATATCATTTACATTAGTCACAATAAATTAGTTACTAACGATTTCTATCAGTTAAATGGATTTTCGCCACTGATTTTAAGGAGTTCACTGTTCAAAGTTCCAAAAACGGCTATAAAAAAATCATTTTCACAACTAATTTGGCGATCACGCCTGTTTGGATACAGAAGCACTTCTGAATTTTGTTTCTCCAGAAGCAGAAGCAAAAAGGTTTTGATTCATAAAAAGTTAAACTTTTCTGCTTTCAGAAGTCATTCTGAAATTATGTTGCCAAACTAACTTCTGACTTTTTTGTTTCCAGAAGTCGAAAAATAACTTCTGAACTGCTATCCAAATATGTTATTATCCTCCTGTGAAATGCTTATTCTTTCCAACCATAAGAACTCTTATGGTCACGGGTGTTTAATCCCGTTTTCCAAATATTGTATGGATATGGTAAATGGATTTTCACCACTGATTTTTATGGAGTTCACCGCTCAAAGTTTCAAAAACGGCTAACAAAAAATCATTTTTGTCAGAAATCCATGAGCCTAACTATTCTCGAAAACCAGTTGCGGACTGTTATGCATCTCTAGATATTGATGGCTATCTTCGGTTTCCTAATAAGCAAGTTTGGAATCCCAAAGTGCCTTTGAAGGTATCGTTCTTAATCTGGACTCTTTGTCATAAGGGAGCACCAACATTGGATTTTCTCTACAGAGCTGGAAAGGTAAATAATCTAACTTGTTTGTTTTGCACGGATATTGTAGAGACACAAGAGCATTTATTCATTCATTGTGTAAGGAGGTTGCACAGGTATGGAACTACTTCTTGGATAGCTTTGGTTTAAAATGGACTTTTGGTGAAGGAGTAAAGTCTACAATTTGGGAGTGGAACAACAGGAAAGGTAAAAAGATGGTTAGAAAAATTTGGGGTTTGTTACCTTTTGAGATTTGGTGGTCAGTGCGGAAAAAAAGAAACAACGGGTTAGATTCTCATAGAAGTAGGCATTTGAATCAAATTATTGTGTCCGTCAAGTGTACGATTTACAATTGGGCTATACATGCTAAACTTTTTGAGGGTTATCTTCTATCAACTCTTATATATAATTGGGATGCAGTGATCGGTATGAGCTAGCCTTGTTAGCTCCTCTTTTGGTTTGGAATTCACCATTTTGGTGAGTTTCATTTCTTTTTAATTTGAATTTACCCTTTTAAGTCAACAAAAAAAAAAAAAAATGCAAAGATAGAATTGTCCAAGGTATATAAATTTCATCACCTAGATTGTCCTAGAGGATGTGGTACTATTTTAAAGATTTCCACGACTAATTCGGCCGTCACAATTGTAAATACTCCGATTTCTTTTCTTCCTGAGAAATGCTTCCTTCCAACCATACGAATTCTTACGGTCACGGGTGTTTAATCCCGTTTTCCAAACATTGTATGGATATGGTAGTGCAAGTGCGAGAAAAGATCTGTGTTCACTCTTTGTCATTCTATTAGCAATTTTATTAAAAAAAAAACACTCTCTCTCCTCTCTAGCTCTCTCTTCTTCCTCAAAAAAACCCATCTAAAGTTCTATCTTCACTGCTCAGATCTGGTCATTTAGGACCGGATCTGAGCAGGTCACAATCCATTTTCTTGCTTTCATAGATTAGTTGCTTAGTTTTAGCCTTTTTTGATGTCTTTTACTTACCATTTGGTGAGGTTTTTCTACTCCTTCAAGGAGGTTTATCTACACCTTCAAGGTGGTTTTATCTACTCCTTCAAGGAGGTTTTTGTACGTTCTAATGGCGGTTCTTGGTTGTTTTGGGTTTTAAGATCACTAGAGATGTACTCCAACGACGAAAACTTCATCATAGTTGTCTCCGGCGACGGAATCTACATCGGAATCTTCATCATCTATCTTTCCGGTGACGGGATCTTCATCGATGATTTATTTGACGACGGAAGTTTCATCACTAGCTACAAGAGATTTGAGCAAATCACTCCTATTTTGGGAGCATATCTTTGTATAGAAGAAAAACAAACAAAATGGTTGGAATATATTTCCGAGTATAACCATTCTTCCTCTGATTCAATTGGGTCTTATTCATACTTGTATTTGTCTTACTCCGTTAATCCTTCTCTTTCTCTTGTCGGATTTCTCGGTATTGTACTTCTACGGTATGTTCATGGTTCTTTGTATTCTCTTATTTTCGATCTTCAACTCAATGTAAACTCGAATTTCCATTAACGAAAAGGTTCTTTGATTTTCAAAAAAAAAAAAAAAAAAAAAAAAAAAAAAGGGTAGTGCAAGTGCTAGTTTTTTCCTTCTCTTTACTTTGTCAAAAATGTAGCAAATGTACATTTGTCTCCGACACGACCTGAGGAAGCTACTGTCCAGTTGATGTAACCCACAAGTTTGTCTTCCCCTTTCCAAATCCCATTTTGTCTTCTTTTCTCCATCTTTTTCCTTCTAATTACTTCTTAATTTGGGGTTACCAATTCTGACATATGTTTGAATTTGTGATCTTGATTTATTCATATTGTTTGTTTTGGTCCTAGTTTGAGTTCTTTTTTTATGGATCTAGCCCCTTAATATTTGAGCTAACTTTTTCTCTTGGAAGTGTCAAACCATACATACATATAGTACGAGCGTGGGAGTAACTTTGTAGATCTACCTTGAGATCTAAACCCTCAAAATCTACTTCTGTCACGTAATTAGTACTTTAATTTGTTAGAATTAATTTTCTGCAAACCCGAGCTTAGACAACGCAGTAGATTATAAACGGTCATTCACCTAATCAATCACAAGGAAACGGTATTCCACAGGACCACAACACCCGCTGGTTGTGTAACAGTAAATTATTGGCTCGATTGTAGTAAATTTTCTACGACGGAGAGAGATTTTTCGATCATCTGGATTTTGGAGGTTAAACTTCCGTACGCTTCCTTGTGGTCCACTAAATAGTTTGCAACAGCTCTTTTAATACAACAC
The DNA here is from genome assembly GCA_023529015.1 of Papaver nudicaule. Classification (NCBI taxonomy): domain Eukaryota; kingdom Viridiplantae; phylum Streptophyta; class Magnoliopsida; order Ranunculales; family Papaveraceae; genus Papaver; species Papaver nudicaule. The sequence goes on along the minus strand of JAJJMA010107839.1, from coordinate 8,834 downwards.
TTTTAACTAGCATTACTTGTTGCACCGAAAGGCAATTGTTTCGAGAAGAATCTGTCATTCAGTACCTGAGTTTTGTGCATCAGAATGGGGAGTTTTTTTTTTTATTTCTTTGCCTAGGTAGTAGAATTCGGTCCAACCTTTAATATCTTTTTATATTCGAAAAAAAAAAACTCTCGAGCTCGATTCTCTTAGAATTTGACGATCGACACGGTAAATTTTGAAAGCACCCGGAGTGCGAAGTAACTTACCATCAAATATGGGCAAAATGTCACTCGAAAATATGGCCTGCAAGGTACATTACTGTGGATGCTAATACAGAAAATTATGATGTATCTATAAATTGATTATGAGATAATAAGAGCTGGATACAACAAATCAAAAGCTCTTTTAAGATGTTATTTTAATTTCTAAAATTGTTCCAATTATCAACACTTTGTCCTTTTTCCTTTTCCATTCTCGCTGTTGTGTACTGTTTTTCTGCTATCAAATTATTGTTGATATAAGTTTCTTTAATCGTAATTGCATTTTAATCCAGAGTGTACCTCTTAATAGTACAAGGAATGACAGCAAATGTATCAACCTTAATACAGATGATCTGTACTTTTATTCTTTTCTTTTTTTTAAGGGGTGCGCCAGGGTGATGCTGGGAACTTCACCATATGAGCCGTTGGCTCACAAATATATTAATAAGAACAGAAGCTGCAAATGATCAGCACAGATGATGCATGAATAGGAAAATGATGGAGCCTTAACTATGAATTCTAAGATTATTAAAATCCAAAGGTAAAAAGCATGGAAAAGTGAAAGGCCATATTTTGCAAATCTTTGGTGATTTGATGAACTGATTTACGTTTGTTTGGGGGTTTGGGGACAATATTTACTCGGTAGGTATCTTTTCTTTTCTTTTGCCCTTTTCTCTTCAAAGCACATACTTGGAAATTCACTCAGATGAGATGAGTAAAGTAAAATTGTTAAGACTGAATTATTGCTAAACACAAAGTTGAGAAAGGGTTAAAGGTGGACAATACTTAATAATGATAACCTAAAGCCTACAATTTGCTTTTATAGACACCCTTTCTTAAATCTACAGGGCCAACTGAGGTTCTGTTCAAAGTCGAAGATGCAGTTGTGCTACTATTCACTCTCCAAATGGAACAGCAAAATAAAGTCGAATCTCAAACACGCAGTTGTGTTAAGCTCGAATTCATATGTTAGAATCATAAAGACACATTCTGTAATGTAGGCTTCCCCCAACTTTCAGTCAACACAATTCAACTTGCTCCTGTTACAGACTCCTGTAGAGTATTGAGTACCTTTTCCATTCAAGATGACACACATGATACCCACAGCACAGCGGCACAGGGTTCCTGGGAGGACTTCTTCGATGAAGCTATGTTTCCTTGTCATCTGCAAAACCCTGGAAAAAAATATGGAATTTCGACTCTACCGCTGATATTAAACGGATCATGAGAGCCAAACAATACATATAGCCTTTTCAAAACTCCTATAACGTTTTTAGGAAGGACAATCACAAATCGCAATTTGAAACTTAATTATTATTACAAAGAATAATTCTGTTGGAGCATACAGTCTCTTGCAATTTCCCGAGCATATTTAAACTGATCCATTCAATATTGAAATTTACAAGAAGAATCAGGAATAGTATGTCTACTATAATGAATGATTTAATTTCTCAACATACAGTCTAGTTTCTTATAAGAAGGCTCACTCATAATCCCTGTGCGGATAAATGGCTGCATGGGGTGCTCGAGGCCATTTCAGAGGAAAAAAATTTGATGGCTCCTAGCAGACGGACGGAGATAGAAATTTTATGTTTACCTGTGTAACCTTTTCCCTGGATTAAAGATTATCCTTTATCCACTTTAGGGCTCCATTTGCAATAGTCCTGCCAGATTAATGACCATATAGAGCAAGCAGAAATTGAGTAAGATTTCAGTATAAACTGATCTTTAAGGATGCATAGTTTGTGTTAGTTAATGATGCTACGTTAAACTTAAAGAAAGAACAAAGTCAAATAAACAAACGAGAGAGAGGGGGAGAGATCAATAGATGGTTTGCAGGGTACATTACGGTGTTCAATACATCAACAATGGGTTATGGTTTATAGTATATACCGCAAAATCCAATGCAGCAAATAAAGGTCATTCTTGAATTTAAGTTGGCGAGATTTTTTTTTTCCACTTTTGGCACTAACGACTGGTAGCATGGACACGAAAACTACATTAGTATCAATTTATATAACCTATCCTTGACAATCAGATGAAAGAGTATGTTTCAGAAGAATCTAACAATCCTGATGGAACTAATTTGGAGTTTGCTGCAAGTCTGCTACCGTGAATTAGGCCTAGAAATTGGGAGTTGAACCAGATCTGGGTTCAAAACTTGTCTACATCCTGAGTATTGATAACAACATAGTCAATTACTAGCCTTATCGCAGATCAGAAAATAGTACTAGAGCAAGATACAAAAAATTATGTGCCAAACAAGAGAATACTTACCCTGCGAAGTCTTTAAGTGTCTTCCACAAATCTTTTTCCGTTTCAGATTCTTCAGGCTTCTCTGACTCCACATCCACCTGACTTTCTGTGATTTCAGCTGAGGAAAGTAAGGCGGCATGTGAGATACCCAAACACTAAAGAGGACCAGTAACTGGTAGAAGCATGCGTGCAATTATTTTTATTCATTTTACAACTATCCCCACATTTGGTAACTACTATGTGCCTTTCCTATCCTTTTATGTTCATTTCTTTTATGAAGAGGCCCCTTCATCAATTTAAGGACCATTTCCAAATGATTTAGAGGTTAACAAACTGGACATATAAATTTGCAAGTAAAAAAAACGAAAAAACAGTGTTTCTTGTTTTACAATAGAGATCAGTTTCTGGTCTTCATGTACCCTAAATAAAACAGATGGTTATGCATCTAGGTTGCCTATGTTAAAGCACTTGGACCTAAGTCTCCTTAAAAACCCGTTTGCAAGGGAAGGCTGGTCCAAGGCCAATTCACTACACAAATTTAAGTTGCCCTGGTGATGTGGCATGTGTGACTAATCTAACTGAGATTTCTCATGAAAACCCTATTCGGAAAACCGGATGTGTATACTGTTCTGATATGGGTCACTTTGAAATCCTTTAGCAAATTACTTACTTGGTGGCTTGGGTTTAGGACGAGTTCGCGAACGGTTCGCGCTGGTGTCATTTAACAATGCAAGTTCTTCAAGTAATTCACGCTCCCTTGCACTGTAAAATAACAATTAATCAGTTACCGAACACATAGATTGGGAGAGACTGAAGACATGCAACTTATAAGAAGGAGAATAATATATAATCAGTAAAAATGTGACGGCGACAATGATAAGAGATACACAGATATAGCATATAGCTGGAAAACTGAGGCGCAGAAAATATAACAAAGGCGCAGAAGTATAACAAGTATGGGTAGTGATCAGTCTTTCAGATCTTTAGCTTACAAGCTCATATGTGAACTAGATGGGGAAAAGTGGAGAAAGAATAAATGGAAGGACTAAAGATAACCATATACCTGATACGATTTGGTATAGTGACTTTAACGGTGAATAAATGGTCACCACGAATCGATGGTCTGTTTAGCTTCGGAGCACCCTTTTTGGCCATAACAACTACATCACCGGGTTGAATACCAGGAGGAATCGGTAATTCAATCATCCCATCAACTGTCTTCACCTGCTTCATATCACATTACCAACTAATCAGAAGAGCTAACAGTTGTCTATGAAGGGTATATTGAGAAACCCACCAGAACAAAGCCCTGAATAAACGCGTAATAATATAAGCTCGTCAAGGAGAAATAAGTTAAACAAAGTAGGAAATTATGAAGGATTTCCAAAGCAACATGGCGGGAAGTCCATGGGATGCAAGGCTCTTTTATGCATGCAGTGCAAGCAAAAAAAAAAAATGAAGCAAATAAGGCACCCTAAGTAAAAAAAAAGGAAACAAAGAAAAAAAAAAAAAAAAAAAACTAAAAGTCTACCTTACCTTTACAACAGTCCCCAAGATAGCATCAACATAGCTGATGGAAACTGTTGAATTGAAGTTTATGCCATCTCTTTGGATCTCAGGAATGTCCACTACGTCAAGATACACATAAAGATCTCCTGGAGGCCCGCTGCTCAAAAATGGAAATGAATATCAACAACACTATAGAAGAAGAAGTCCAAGCCAAAAACCCTAACTGAAATCGAATGTTTTTCTTGCTAATTCCATGAACTTACTAGCGAATGTCTATGTGTTTGATACTGGTTACCATGGTATCTATGAAGGTGTTTCGCTGTTTATTGTGGAGTTTGTAAGGGTGATTTCTATCTCTACAGAATTCTGACAAAGAGTAATATGATATCTGTTATTAGCCTGGATGATGTTTATGCAATTTATGAGATGAAACATTACAGCTGTACGATATGTTGATACTAGGTACGAATTTGTTTCAGCACAAGGCATGGATTATGATCATTGGTTACGTTAAAGTTGCAATAGTTAAGAAGCTGAATCCCACCATCATGGACTTACTTTTACTCTGCAATCTATCTCAAGTCTCGAAATCCTCACATTGAGTCTCATTCAATACGCATGCCATCTTTATGGAACAACATTTTATCTATAGCTTGCTCAATCAAGGCAGAAAAACAATACTTCAAATAAAACCTACAAGCATCAAGTATCTAAAAACGTAACAAACATAACGTCATACTAATGTAAAAGACAAGTCACAACATTTTGTACAAAACTAATCCATGAAGATTTATGTCAAAGACAGTATTTCGGAACAAACCTACAATCTAGCATCAAGTTTATTTCAAAGAGAATACTTCCCATCATGGATGTTCTATCTTTAGCTTGCTCAATCAACACAGAAGAAAATACTTTGAGAGTTAGGAAGAAGCCTACAATCTAGCATCTAGCATTAACGCATGTAACAAATATCACACTCATGTAAAAAATGAGTCGTGACGCTTTGTGCAAAGTAGCAAACTTAATTAGTCCATGCAAAAATTTATTTCATAGATAATGTATATGGCTTTTATTGATGTTTGCGGTGTCAAATAATTCATCTAAACAACGATGGATCTATCTCGTCTCTTTGACTTGAGGGATAAACTTTACTGTCAAATTTGAAGCTTCAGCAAAGTAACTTTTTTGCAGTAGGCATCATTTAATAGACTGTGTACATGTTACGAAGTGCTACTTTTGAATAACATTAATTCATAATACAAGATTTTAAAATAACACCAAAATGAAAGCAAATATATACCCCCTTACCCTTTAGGTCCTGCATCACCCTCTCCGGCTACTCGAAGAATACTGCCCTTATTGACTCCTGGAGGAACTTTAACTTTTAAATCTTTCTTAACACGGATACGTCCTTCACCAGAACATTTCCGACAATATTCAGAAATTACTTCACCATTTCCACCACAAGTAGGACAGACTGATACCTATATTATAAAAAATACAGTTACGATATAAAAAAGGATTTCAATTACGATATCCAAGGGATCGCCTGGAAAAAAAATATATTCTAAATTTTCACACGTGCCTGGATTATACAACAGTTCTGCTGACACCTATATGTGCACTAAATTTGCTAATATATCTTGATCATCGTACCCATGCTTGGGACTTGAGCTTACAGTTTATATATAGGAGGCCAACTTGCTGATCATGCTCAAAACAGACCATTGTGCTGGAAATATAGGATATTAAAAAGGATAGGAGCAAATGAACACTCAAGATAAAGTGATGAACAACTTGCAACTCTAAACTCTTAGGAACTCCATCTAATAGATACAGCTAAAGGTAAAAAGTACTACTTACTGATTAAGCCTTAGTAATGACTACCTAGATCCCGTGTCAGGCCTGCCATCAATTAACTAAGTATGTACAAAACTTCACAGTAGTTCACCAAGAAAGTAAATACAGAATAATCCAATGTACCTGGGAAAACAGACCAAAAGCTGTTTGTTCAGTTCGCATAACCTGCCCCCGGCCTCCGCAGGTTGAACATATTCTCATCTTTGACCCTACTTTTGATCCAGTACCAGAGCAAACAGCACACGTTTCCAAGTGGGAAACTTCAAATTCTTTTTCAGACCCATAGATGGCTTCAGTAAACTCCAATGTCATGTCATACCTAAAACACTTTGAAGTCATGAGTCCATTCTATAATTTCTACTGTATTGTTTATATTGAAATTCACGTTTTTCATGGAAATACTAAAGCCGCAGTTGGACAAAGGATAGCAGATCACAGTTAACCTTATCAAGGAAGACTAAGAAGAGAGAAGAATTGGTTCAAACTTCCTACTAGAGCCTGTAACTCACCGTATATCATCACCTTTAATAACTGTACTACGACTGCGATTTCCATATGCCGTTGGGTCCATTCCAGAGAATCCTCCCATATTTCCTCCAAAGAAAGTTTCAAACAGGTCAAAGGGATTACCCTATGAACACAAATCATGGTAAGTTATCCAACAGACATATTTGTATAACAAAACATTTAGATATTGGTTTATAGTTATAAAAAATTAGAAAACTTCTAGATTGTAATTCGATAATTTGCACCAACTAACTTAGTTGCATCGTTGTACTGTAAAATAAAATAATGCGAACATATGCAAAACAAACCTAAATACAGATTCAACAGTCATCAGAAATTAATGTTATATTAAAGATTTAAAATTCCGTACCGCATAAGCTCCACCACCTCCTACTGAGCTCTTAACTCCAGCTTCACCATATTGGTCATACATAGACCTCTTTTTATCATCTGATAGCACCTGACAATTTAGTGCTTCAGAATTCAAATATCATCGTTAATATACACATCAAATGTTAAATAGTTCGGGCAGTCTGCACTTCAACATTCAAAAGACTAGGTGGGATTTCAGATAGAGGTAGTGCGTGTGATTCCACTCCTGAGCATCTCAATAAAAAGCACAAGGAACTCACATGAAGCAAATTACAAAATACGATATACATGGCCTTTGACTTGGTAAACAAGGCAAAAGATCAAATTTCACATTTATACTAGACCTCACAATTAATAACTTTTATGTATATAATGTTTTCCTTGTTAATCGGAGCTATTCGTAGTTTTTGATCATGCTCTTATGACTCGTGTTCAGATATTTGGCTCATGATAATGAGCACATATGTAAATAGTGTAAGAAATTAGAAATATCTACCCATTCTACCATTAACGTCTTACTAGGCTTATACTGTTAGATCTAACAAGCAGAAAGCTATAGTAGATGCTTCCGCTTCCAGTTTAATGATATATTAAAAAGATCAGTAATTAGTCTAAGTTTGACAGCATCTCTACATCGTCATGTAAATGTAAAAGTTACCAACATTACAAGTAACAAAATTATTCCCATATGACACTCATTCTAAACCAAACAAATAAACAAACAAAATTTGAGTTTTCGGGACTTCACATACCTCATATGCAGCGCTAATCTCCATAAATTTATCAGTTGCTCCAGGTTCCTTGTTGACATCAGGGTGATACTTTTGCCAGAAAGAGACACATACATGGTCAGAGTAATGTCAGCATACAACAATTATAAAAGGTAACATGGTACTAGATAGTGTATGTCAGGATAGTATAAGAGAAAACAGTATAGAAATTGGAATTACGGATCATCAAGTCAATAGCTATTACAATGCGAAACAATGTCAAACTTATTTCAGCATACTATTCTACAAGGGAGAAAATAGCTATATACTCGTAAAGCTAGACTAATTATACACTTTAAAGTTCAAATTGAAGTTTCCACTCTTGCAGTTCCACCACCATTACATGAAACAGTCAATACAATAAATTTCATAAATAGCAATAGCATCTTTGTATTGCACTAGTTTTGGAACGAAAAAAAGCATGAGAATCCAAGAGTTCAAAGGTTCATATAATCCTATTCCACCAGCAAACTTTATCATTCAAAAAAACTTGTATCTACAGTTCATTCCTACTAACATGGTCAGTGTAATGTCAGCAAGAGACACAGGGTGATACTTTTGCCACAAAGAGACACGTACATGGTCAGTGTAATGTCAGCATACAGCAATTCTAAAAGGTTACATGGTACTAGATAGAAAATACAATGTAGGAATTGGAATTACAGATCATCATGTCACTGACTATTAAAATGTGAAACAATTCCAAACTTCAGCATAACTTTCAAAACAAACACTACAATAACTTTCAAACATAGCAATAGCATCTTCGGATTGCACTAGTTTTGGAAAGAAATAACAGCATGAGGATCCAATGTCCTCAAATACTCCACCAGGAAACTTTATCATTCAGAAAAACTTGTATCTACAGTTCATTCCTACTAACTTCATACACCTAATTCTTCACTCTGATATCCAATTAGGGCACTAGTTCGTGCCAAATTCATAATACTCCTATAGTCCTATTTATCTATGTATCTCTACGGATACCTAATTAGGGTACCAATTCATGCCAAACTCATACTACAATCTACCTCAACTAATCAATCTGTTGTACGAAAACAAAAGGAGTGAATCTCAAAAGTACCTGACGAGCCAATTTTCTGTAAGCAGCTTTAATATCTTTAATGGTAGCAGTTTTTGGAACTCCAAGAGTAGAATAATAATCGGCAGCTGCTCTAATCACCATACCACCAAAACGACGTTTTCTAGTTTTAAAAGAAGAAGAAGATGACGAGAAGAAAAAATTGTTGTGATTATATGAAGAAGAAGAAGAATAGAGAGAAGATTGCAAGGGTTTTCTATATCGTCTGCTACTGCT
>JAJJMA010107824.1:0-25020 GCA_023529015.1 Papaver nudicaule | reverse complement strand
CCCAAGTCACATAACATCAAGAGTATTTAAGTTAATACAATGATGTTCAAATTAAGACGGAAGTTCACACAACAAAATATAAGTAAAAGTATAGAAAGTGAAAAAATCATTACATATCTTCGGTATCTGAAATCGTTTGATCTTTTATAATCTGATAGACTTCGGGAGCAAGCCTTGGTTCTTCCAAGATAGCATAGTTCACATCTTGTTGAAGGTCTTCAATCCTTAGCTAGAGTCAAGTGATTTGAGCTTGCAGTTGTGCAATGCGTGGGTCTTCTTTAAATGATGGTGATATGATGAATGTCCAACTGATGATGAATGCCTTGTAGGGGTTGAAGATGACCCATGCTTACAATAAGAACCGTGAAGAGAATATGACTTTTGTCATTGGTGAGACGAGCACCCGCATAGAAACTAACAAACCTTTTCAGGTTTAGTTAAGTAATCTTGAAGCCCACGTCCTTTCTTGATTATCAACACTGGAATTTACTCCACTGATGTGTGTGAAGTAGTCGAAACAACGTCTAAAATCTGTTGTATGTCATTGAGTTATATAGATGGATGATGAAGGTTTTGAAGCCTTTAGAAGCGAATTTCCACAAGAAAGGTCTAATTTTAAACAGATACTAAAGCAATCCATTGTACATGGATTGAACTGTGATGTCGGGTGTCTACAACTCTGGTAATTGTTATTGTTGTTGTACTGCCAAATATGAGCATTTCCTCTCCAAGAGAATCCATTGCTGATATTGTTGCTCTAGTTGTTGCTGCTGACAACCTTGTGAAACTTGCCTAAAACTAACCTTACCATAATAGCCATCCAACCCTAATATAAGTACTCGATAAACACTAACACACCAAGCACACTTGTGGAAATCAATAATTGCCTCAACTGGATCGACATCAGCATCAACAAAAGAAGAAGACTAATGGTGTGTTTGGTTGTAGAAATCATGATTCCGAGGAATTTATAATTCCGAGGGATTTCAAATCCAAGGAATCGGGTAAATCCATGGAGCGTTTGTGTTAGAGCATTGCTCTGTAAAACCTACTAGTATTGGTATGCCAAGCTAGTTGTCAGTTTTAGGTGTCAAAACACCATTCTTGATTTAGTATACTAAAGTTTAAATTTAGAAATTGGGATATAGATATAGACTAGGTAGGTGAGACTTGAAGACGAAGACGAAGCTTATCACGAAGACATCATCTATTCTTCAATGACAAAAGGTAAGTAGGAGTTACGACTTTGTATGGAATTACTTCTATTTTATTTATTCTACTTTTGAAATAGTCGGCTACTTTATTAGTTACTATAGCATATTGAGATGTCTGTATTCTTGTCTACATAACCATGAGTTATGTTGGTATGTATTGAAAGTATACTAAGTTTACAAGACACATTTTGTTGCAATGGTTTGCTTGAAAATCAATCTAGGAGAACAGCACATCTAATGAGTAATACTCTAGAGCAAGTATGATCGATTATAGCTCAGGACGTAACCACGTCTAAGTACGGAATTGGCCCAGCCCAAGTAATTCGAGCGGATCCAGTTAAAACCCAATTTGAAGCCAGACAGTTCGAAAACTCGTCGTGAATAATGACTCCAGATTTTCCTCCTGAGTTCCAAAAAATTGAGTTTGTACGTGTCCATGTACGTGAACAAGGTACTCCGATTTTTTAACCTGTATTTCAAGTCCAAACGGTTCGCAAATCGTTTGGTGAGATGGACATGATCTTTAATGAAAATATCTTACACGGTTCATCTAACGAATCTCAAAGGTTCAAATAAGATTCAGTTGTTCACTCTTGTGTTGAAACCATATCTTGAAGTATTTTTTGCGCTAACAAACTACTTGGTGATAAACTCTAATTGGTTTCTATGTGTGATTAAACTGTGATACTTTGTCTGCAAGTAAAGTGACAGGCTTGTTTACACGGTCAGCAGCTAGCTTGTAGCACAAGCAATCTATTGCTTTATTCCTAAGCAACCTATCTTATTGAATGATATAAGTAGAGGACTCCAGAATGAAAACCACAAGTATCAATCAAACATAAAATACCTTTGTAGAATTCTACGTAAACTCTTTACATTTCGGTGTAAGCTTGTTGCGGAAGTCATCCTCTATTAGGTAGCAATTTATTCGTGGTATTTACCTAACGACTATAGAAGACTTCACTTGAGAGTTCTGAAGCACAGGTAAGCTATAGTATACCCTTGTGGTAATTATCAGAGTAACTTGTAACCTTGGTAGCTTCAACTTGTTCTTGTTTATTCTACGGTCCTTCTTTTCTGCAATAAGGCAAGTCAAGAACAATTAAGCATCAACAAGGTTGAAAGAAGCAACGTACGGTTACACTCGGTGTTGTAAGACCTAGTTAACTCCGATTGTGTAAGTTTCTTAAGTGATTCTTTTCACAGTTGAGGCAGGGACCAGTTTGGCACTTTTTACTTGATTTACATGCCAACCCTAACTTGTAACGTAGATTTCCGTATAACCTTGATCATATTTAAAGGAAGCCATTTTTTAGCGTTAAACTGTTAGAGGACAGTTCAGACACTGGTGTTCTTGGTTGCTAAACCGAAAGATACCAAAAGCCTTGAACATCGGTTAAAGCAAATACTAGGCCTGTAAAGGACGTCATCTAGGGGAATCAAGTGCGTAGGGTCTTGCAAGATCCAAGAGACGTAAAGAGCGCGACGGTAAATGATTCGCTTGGAGGTCGATAGTCGGTCTCATCTACATCCCAGTCCTAAGTCTGATAGTAGGCTAGTGTTTATAGACAGCTTAATACTGAAAAGACGAGGGTACCGAGTACACCACCAATCTTTTATTTTAGTCCACCTATAAGTCAAACCTTGAACGGTTCCTGTAATCAAGAACTCAAGAACAAGATGTCTTTCAGATCTGATTGATTCACACAAGGGAGTCAATACAAGAATCCGAAAGGCTATGTCAACAACCAAGTACTATACTTTAATTATAAATGATAAATCAAATATAATGCGGAAGTAAAGTAAAGTACACACAAGATTTTTGTTAATGAGGAAATTACATACTCATAGAAAAACCCCGGGACCTTGTCCAGTTTGAATACTCTTAAGAATTAAGCCGCCAACACACCTACTCTCAGACTTCAGACTAGCTGGTGCAGACAATATGACCCTAATACGACTATTAGTCACAAAGATTTCCCCTCAGTATTCCTACGCCTCCAACCACAGCAAGATGGTCACGCACATGTACTCCTTTACGCAAAAAGACGTCATTTACTGTCTTACGCAAGAGTTTCCTCAAAGCCCGTCGCGAGGACTATCGCTACCCGACCTCCAATCAGACGATTACAACCTTATGGACAACAACCAAATAACGTCAGGTCAAATCGCTAGATGATATCCTTGGTAACTAACAGATATTTCACCGAAGTCGTTTTACACCAAGAGCGAGTATATTGAGTTTACATAGGCAATAAACACCTCGAGATATCGATCATGGTTTCAAAACCTAAACTCCCGAAAGAGCAACCTTGTCGTCCCAGTTGGAATCAAGCAGATAGCTGTAGCAAGTACGATATGATATGACCTTGAAGAACGGTGTACCTGCAAAGAACAAACCTAATAACAACAATCTTGATTCCACTCAATATCTATAGTTTAGGCACACAAACCGAAAGCGGCTTGCTGACAAATCCAGGTTAATAGATAAAGAGTATGTTCCAATCACAACGATCTTGAGTGTCCTTATTGCAGAAGAGAAGGATCATAGAATAAACAAGACCGCAAGGTTTGACAGACGTGATAGAACAGAACACAAGTACAATACAAAGAAGACTAGTAAAATATAAACTAGTTTCCCGCAGAGGTACTTCTAGGCTTCTCGATCCCTAGAGAAGACTTTCACGCAATTCTAGACCAACAGCAAAAGCTCAAAGGTAACTGAAAAGAAAAGCGACAGACACAAGCTAAAAATTCCGAAGAAGAGCTTGGTAGAGGGATAAAGCTTTCAGGAGAGATACCACTCCTATTTATATTGACTAAGGCTTAACTTTGAAATGAGGCAAACTTAATTTCGGAAATTCATTAAAGCACATTTCCATATTAATTCTGAAATTCCTCACTTAGACTCATAGCATTTAATGAGATCTACTACGATGGCATTTTACATTAAAGAAAAATATAACTCATAAATGAAAATATATTTTCAATAAATGTTTGGCCAAAAGTAAACAAAGCACATAATACTCATAAGGTATATTTGGATATTTCATTAATTCGAAATATGGTGCTTACCAAATATGTTCCCTGGGAAAGAGCTCAAATCGATACGTGTCATTTTGTTTCGAAAATCTCCTTAAGGTATTATTACTTCCAGATGTTGCCCATCCTGAACAAAGTAGTCGATTTTTTTTTTGAATTTCCACAAGTTAAAAGGCAACCCCCTAATGGCTAGCCAGTGATGAGAATCCATGCAGGAAGCTTTAGGGATCGAAGAATCTTTCGGAGTCCACTGTCTTATTAAAATAATAAAGTCTTTGGAAGCAAAAGAAAGAACATCTAACTGCAGAATTGAATTAAAATCTTCAAAATTGTCATCTTGAAAGAAGGACTTAGATTTGCTTAAAGATTTCAGCAACAGAAAACCCTTCCATTTAAATGACTTTTTAAAAGACACAACAACATTTTTTCTAGCTGGAATGATTACAAGTAACCTCAAAGACCATACCTAATCTGATATTATCCATGTCCACTCCTTCCATTGGGCTCTGTAGTGGAGGAAACGAAGGCAAACTGCTGAAGGAACCTGGACAATATGCTTTTCATTCTTAGGCATGATCGCATTCGAAAGTCTGGAGAGAATTGAACATCCCTTACCAGTAGGAATACAAATAAAACCTGGGTTAAGTTTCTTAAAAGACCCAATGACCGTAACCTGCAAATACCAAACTGATCAAAATGTTGAGACCAAGTTGTTGATGGTGGTTTTTGATGAGAAGGTTGTAAAGGTAATTTTGCATCGAGCTCTAGCACCTCATTGACAAGGATTGCTCAAGGCAAGGTGAGAAATTAAAAAAGGATATAAGAATTGGACATGGTTAAATCTTAAATTCTCTCGGCCATGGCCTAGTGCCATGGCCAAATCCTAATTTATCTCGGCCACGGCCTAGCGCCATGGACAAATCCTATTTTATCTCGGCCACGGCCTAGTGTCGTGTCCAAATCCTATTTTATCTCGGCCATGGCCTAGCGCCATGTCCGAATCCTAAATTATCTCGGCCACGGCCTAGTGTCGTGGACAAACCCTTAAATCCCTATTTTCTCGGCCACGGCCTAGCGCCATGGCCAGGTCCCATTTTTTAGGTCACGGTTTAATGCCATGGCCAAATCCTATGTTTTAGGTTATGGCTTGGTACCATTCTCAAATACTTATTCTTAGACCATGTCCCATGCTCACACCTTGATTTTTAGGTCATAACTTGGTGCCATTCCAATTCCCTTATTTTTAGGCTATGATTTCATAACGTTTCTATTTTCTTAAGTAAATTAGGAAATCTGACAGATTACAAAGTACTGTAAATAATACGAAAAACGTACCAATCTGTAAGGAATTAGGAAAAACTTCCTTCATGAAAGTTGTTCCTCTGTATGTTTCCTACAACATATTAAAAAATCGTGATTTTAAAGCATATGGGTTGACCAGGGCGAATTTTGGATTAAGTGACGTGTAAACTGTCCAGAAATCCGACCATGGCTTAGCACCATGGCCAACTTCATATTAAGCGTAGTACACATCTTATTGTCATTGCTTGGTCCAACTTTTTAGGTCATGGATTGGTATAATGCTCATGCATTCTTGGTTATGGTCGTGCTACCATTAGCATATCCTAACTTTTCTCATAGTTATAGACTTGCTTCTATAATCAGTGCTATATTTCTTAATCATGGCTCATAACTATCGCTTATTACTATTTTTTAGGTATTCTTATGCCTCTACTACTCAGGAAATTAGTTCTCTATACACCACAAGCTAAATTCTTGTATTTATGGCATACAGAGAGTCATACTTACTTGACCATTGCCACAAAGGGTTGCTAAAATCCCCTCAGTCTAAATGGCGATTGCACGATTTCAATCCTTAGACTCTTCTTTTGGTCTAAATGGCGATTGTCGGCTCAATCCTTAGACCATTCTGAGAGAAATGGTCCATCTCTAAAAAGCCCAAAAAGAGATACACAAGCTTATCGCTTAATTCTCTGTTTTATATGCAAAGTCCTAAGTTTACCAACATATTAAATGGTACGACTTGCACTTAGTCAGCTTGACTTAACAAATATCAAATATTAAACAAATCTTACGAGAATTAAGTAAGTTACATGGGAGGATATTACTTAGGGTTTCGGTTTGGCGGTCTACGACACGTGTGATTGCAACGGCATAATCACTCAACGGGAAACAAACTAAGTCGTGTGAACGTTGCTAGAAAAATGGGAAGTAAACGTGGGTTGTTAGTCTTTCCTAATTATCAGGCGCAAGACTCTTAACACGTTTTCCACTCACTCCACTCTCCCACTTTTCCACTTCTTACGAGATCAGTTGGAATTCTATTGCTATAAATAGGTCACTCGACCAGTTTGGAAATCAATTCAATCATCTCATTCATCTCATTCAACATTCAATATACTAGTGAGAACTGAATATACATCCTAGCTTTACTTAAGCACTATTTTAGCAACTTAATTCACAACAACATTTATAGCAAATTCTCTGATCTCATCTTTCTCGGTTTTCCTCCCTTAAACCAACCCAATTTTCTCTTTTTGTAACTGAAATAATACTCGAATGGCCATTGGTTTAGGCGAGTCGTGTTCGATCTTGACCTCTCGAATACCAATACAACTTCTCACTTTACCCCTCATATTCTTTTAATTGTTTTACACATAAAACACAAGTATGATCCACAACCCACTTTTCCTTTACCACATGCAGAAGAACTGATGAATTGGATTGCATTTAGAGGAATAACAATCCAAACATTCTTCCTTTAAACCTTTATAAGATTTTTAAACCCATATGAAGCCAAGTGAAGTCAAAGGTCTTCAATCAGTAAATAATCAGGAATAGAAGCAAATCCATGGGAAGAAACGAAAAAACCATGAAAAACAATAAATAACCTAAAAGAAAAAATTCATCTCAAAATTGCCGGAGAGAGAAGAAATAACTTTTTCAAAAATAAAATTTGTGGTGTAAAAAAGAAAACTATAAACTTCCTTTGGTGATTACTGTTAATAACACCTGTATATACAAATCAGTGACCAAAATCCAAGTTTGCATTATTACATGTAGGGTGGACTTTTGTATTAGCAGAGATGGATGGGTTTATGGTTTACAAATTAAAGTCGTCTAATTGATCTCGACCAAGTTTAATTCTTTCACAGAACAAAAAAAAAAAAAAAACACAAAATTTTAATTCCACTGCTTGTGATTGGCTTATTACACTGGTGGTGGTAGTGGTCCTGTTGCAGCAGCAAGTAGCCCTAGTTGACTTCACCCAACAACAATGACAACTTCCTATATTTGTCAAAGAAGAAATTAACAAATGAAGAAATAATTATTTCACGTGCCATAAATACATAGTGCTTTCATGAATCATTGAATTCCTTTCATCTACAAAGTTCTACAGTACATCCTCCAGCCCCATTCCACGGTGTTTACGCTTCACCCACACGATGAAGTTCTTTTTTGCAATTTTCCCAGCTTGCAGCAGCTCATCTCGTTGTTTTCTCAATTCAGGAGGAAGGCCCCTAACGAAAACGATTTATGTTGTGGCCCCTTTCTTGTTAGTATTATATTGTTTACGGTGATAGTAATTAGCACCGTCCCCCTAGCCGACAGAATTAGACACCATAATTTTTCCTTTAATTTTTCCTTTTATCTCAATGTTATTCAAACCGGATCACTGGTCAACAAAAAGCCAAACGCAGATGTACACGTATCGCATTCTCTATTCTGATTGTGCACTTGAATTCTATTTTCCATCGATCCCAGCAACTGATAGTTTCTCTAACTTGTTGGTTTTATCATTAGATCAGTCGTTATAAGCAACTAAAGTACTAACAAACGAAAGACAACATATAAGAGCTTCTTGCTACACATCTAGAGAGGGGGAAAAAAAAAAACTTAAAGAGATTCCGGCTACTGGAGTAGTTCTCAGTTCTCTACAATCCAAAATTGGTAGCTAATCGGACGATGAATCATAATAGACTTAAAGGGATACGACTAAGTTGACTGCAAAGACTTTTACTTGTTATTTTTTTCCGAACTGTTACATGTCTATTTTTTTTTTTTGTCATTGTTATCGGAGGCTCAAAGTCTACCCATACATGCTATCCCATTTCAAAGTCTACTCACATATGCTATCTGATTTCAAGGATTGTGAAACCTTCTTCAGAATTTGAAAGCTCTAATTATCCAAAGAGACTGCCAGTGCTAGGTCCTCCAGAGGTGTCTATACTTTTCTTGTGAACTTAGGAAGAGTAACTATAAGAAAACTTTGACTTTTATGAACATCCATGAAATTAATCATGTTCGTTGTAGAACTGTTAGCTTTTGGATGATATATGGAGAAGAAGGATACATATTATTCTCTCATGGGATAGAGAGAAATGCAACCTAATTAGAGAGGGAAAATTCTATATATACCGGGAGTGAATCCCGTATGAAATCCCTTATGAGAGAGAGGAAAATGCTCTGTGTCCACTTCTTACATTTTCCCTATCCCAATGTTAGAGGGCTTTGCCCAACCTTCATCAGATCCCCTCCGGGATTTTCCAAGGGATTTTACACGGTCAGTATAGAATCACCCATTAGGGAGTAGATTTATATGTGAGTTAGTTTGAATAATTCTTTTTTTGTTAATTACATGAAAATATAAATTTATTGTGTTAGAACTATGCATTATAAATAAGGATAAATGTGAAAAAACTTCTTGGAATTGTAACTCCACCCATCTATTTAGGTAAGCCAATTTAGGTGTTCAACCCATATAACTTAGACTAAGGGAGTATGTAATATGTTTTTTCTTTTCCAAATTTTTACAAAAAAAAATCGGCGCCTTTCAAAATATCAAACCTCGTTATCTACCGTTTTTCATTCCTACCATTAGTTTTCTATCGTGATCCTACTTGTTCTTACGCCACTACTTGCAAGTACAAGACCATCTTAATCAGTATGCTTGGGTTCTATGTGGATGTTAGGGTTGTAACAAATGTTTTGTATGTCTCATGCTTGGGTATACCTTCTTATGAGAAGGCCTTCAGATCATATTGTCATCTTGAGTTTGGATGAACGTTAAAAAATCACATCTAAACCCAAATCATCAATTTCAGAAGTTTTTTTTATTTAAAATTTTGTAAATATATTGTTTGTAGGTTATATTAATGAAATTTATTTTCTTCCATCAAACATGCATATCCAAACATCATTGGAGATGCTCTATTCTTTTTTTTTTTGGATTATGTTAACATTATATGTTCGATTTCACTGCAACTAAGACAGATATCCAGATCCATAGGAGATGCCTCAAGTGGTTATAAAAACCCTAGAGTTTTTATAATAATTATGCGGAAGACCCTGGAAACAAATCTAATTACAAGATTACTATTATACCCTCCCAAATAAATACCCAAAACAATGGTTACCACTCATTTACTTATATTTCTCTTCTACCTCTCGTTTTCTCTCTCTCCCGGTTAGAAACAAAAACAAAGAAAACCATATATGGATTCTTCAATCTCGGTTTCTCTTAATTGGAAATCATTTTTTTAGGGTTTTGATTACAGATTTTGATTCCAAAACAACCGAATCAACCAGATCTTGACGCTCCAAAACAAACAATTGATTGCAGTGAAGAAAATCAATTTCTAGGGGTTTATTTTTTGATTTCGGGATATATAACGAAGAAAGCAAGTTGAATCGAGAAAAAATCTAGCAAAGGTACTGATTTTTTTTTCATTATTTATTCTTATTAGTTTCTTGTCTTTGTTCATGTATCAGTTGTTAAACAAAAGTGTTAATTGTAGTGTTGATTGGAGCGTGCAAATTGTCTGCACTAGTTTCGGATATCCATATCGCCATGAAAGTGTTAATTGTAATGTACATACTGTCTTCACATCTGTTATCTGTAGCTTACGGTTCCAAACAGTTAGATGTGCATATAATCTTCGCATAAATTAGATGTAGCCTAGAGTTCCAAAAAATCAGATGTACATACTGTCTTCACATATATTAGCTGTAGCTTAGGGTTCTAAAAAAATAGATGTGAATATAATCTTCACATCTATTAGCTGTAGTCTAGAGTTCCAAAAAATCAGTTGTGTATACTGTCTTCACATCTATTAGCTGTAGCTTAGAGTTCCAAAAAATTAGATGTGAATATAATCTCCACATCTATTAGCTATAGCTTAGAGTTCCAAAAAATTAGATGTGAATAAATCCACTTGTGAATTTCATATGCACTGTCTTTGTGTGCATATTATCTTCACGCAAAAGTTAACAATGATATCTTGTGTGCATAACTTTACATGTGATTTTCTTTTTTAGTCTTTGCAGTTACAAAATAGAGTGCAATATAGCTTCACATGTGAAAAAAATAAAGTGCATTTTGACTTCACTCTATTGTACACCAATATTACATTTTGCGGCACTAGTGGATTTGCCCCATATTACGACCCTATGATATGACCCCCATTAATGGTGGCTAGTGTTTTGACCATTAAAAAGGGTGGCAACACTAGAAATAAAATAGACAAAATTAGTAAAAATTATGCCACCCCTATTATGTGATGATTTATAAGCACTTTTTTACCACCCTTATTCCACCCTAGACTATAGTTGTTGCCATAGAAGTCATATTGACCAAAACATAGTCAAAAAGTCAGCCAGCCCCATTAGGGGTCGTGGATGAGCATAACCATTTCACTTGAGATCGATCCTAGTATATATACCCACACAGACCCTAAACCTAAGCCAACAGATCTCCTCTTATCCTCTCATCCCAACCACCACCAACTCATCACCCGCACAGACCCTAACTCACCACCTCCATCACAACGAGCACACCACCAGCAGATCTAATTTCATTTTTTCAAATCTACCTAAACCAGACATCACAACGAGCACACCACCACCGCACAGACCCTACTTCCCTATCCATATCTGATATCCCTATCTTTCTCATCCATTTCTTCTCCCTTATCCCTTACAGCCGAATTCTCTTTCCCTCAAAGAAAATTTCTCAAGAAATTTTCTACAGAAACTCTCGAACGTTCCGGTTTCAGTTTCCTCTCAACTGATTCAGTATGAAGAAATCTAGGGGTTTTAGAAAAAAGATGAATTAAATCAGAAAAAACACCAAACCCTTGAATCAAAACCCCAAACACAGATCTGAAAAATGAGAGCTAGAAATCGAACAGGAAACAAAGATATCAAATACTCTCTTTTTTTTTTTTTTAGTTCGATTCATTCATGATATCTGAAAGCACAAATGGCAAACTGAATTCCATGGCTAAATGAAGTTAAGTAATAGAAATTTATTCTGGTTTCTTTTTCAATTTCATGAGATTTGATATTAACATCATATTTTTAGGGTTTTGTTGAAATTGAATAATTTTTTGATTTTGGTTTTGTTTTTAGGTCATCTGGGATAAGATCTCCTGATATATAGTGCTTCTTAGTCTGGAATGGTGATTTCTTACTCTCTTTACTGATTGTGGTTTTGAAATTGTTTGTTTTCTGGTCAAGGTTGTAGATCTGTGTCTTTAATGTTGATTTTGATTGTGCTTGTATGTTTTTGATTTGTACAGACGGTGAAGGCTTACTTGAAGCGAGTTAAGGTTTTCCAATGGTGAGAAGAACTGATAAATTTGATGTTTTGGCTTTGTTTCCTTTATTAAGAAACTGATTCTGTGATTGGGTTTGTGTAGCTTAAAAGTATATGGAAAGGGAAAGCGTCCTGGAAAGGTAGCAAACTGATACTACAAGAATGTTGGTTTGGAATTCCTTTGTCTCAGAGAAGCTATTGAAGGTTTGTTTGGCTTTGGTCTAATCATGTATCAAATTGATTCATGGTTTTAATCTAATCATGTTTTGGTAGATGAACATACTATGTTTTTGCTCCTCCTTGGAAATGAACAAGTTATCAAACTGCTCTTCTAATATAGTTCGATATAAATCTTCATTTACTAGTCAGCTATGTAATCATTTGTGTGAAAATTCAACTTGGTCACTGGCCTTTGAGATGCCCTTTGCTATTAATATTCTTGTTCTGCTTCGCTTGAGTATTCCAGTATGTTGCCTGAATTTCTTATTGGAGTTTCGCATTCTCTACGTATTATCACTTGAAAGATTAACCATATCTTTTGATTTTTCCTGACAACAACGTCTCATATGCCTGTTAGACCAATTCCTTCACAGATATGGTGCAAGAATTTCGGGGAGAACTCAAAGGAGTACTGATGTAATGTTGTGTTGCTACTAGTATGGAATTATTGGAACTCATTTGTCATTTTTGTTTGCCATATGAACCTGTATGTTTCTGTATTGGTTAGGAGAAAAAAATACATTTCTATGGATATGGTGGATTGTGCAAAGCTAAATCAGTTTCCTTATCTGAATTCGATTGTATGAAACATGTATGTCTATCTAATTTTGAGTGATGCACTCTAGTAGTATGCTTAGAATCACAAGTTGCTTGCAGTTAAGAGATGCAGTAACAATTGGCAAGAGGGTATGTACCATTAACTGTCAGTGTCATGTTAACTGGTGAGCCTTCTCAGGGTATGTCATGCTAAGTTGTTTGAAACATTGAGTCTAGTCGTCGCATATAGCTGAAGTTTTTCATTAATTTCTGCTCTTGTTGTTTGGCCAAGCATGACATGTTTCTGTTGGATATGTGTTGCTTGCAGTTAAGAGATGTAGTAGCAATTGGCAAGAGGGTATGTACCATTAATTGTCAATGTCATGTTAACTGGTGAGCCTTCTCAGGGTATGTCATGCTAAGTTGTTTGAAACATTCAATCTAGTCGCCGCATATAGCTGAAGTTTTTCATTAATTTCTGCTCTTGTTGTTTGGCCAAGGATGTACGAGTAGAAAATCTGCATAGGTACTCATGGAGCCAAATCCATCAGATCTACTCATACATACAGTATTTCAGTTGAGGTTTAATGGTGCGAAGACCATAAGAACGATACCGAAGACAGTAAGAACAGTAATTCAAGACAAAACTAAAACAGTAAAGGCAAAGTATAAGAAGATTTATAAGTATTTCGATGTTGTGATTACAAGAATATAACCCTAAGGAACCAGAGGAGATTACAGACCTAATCTCTCTCTTGCTGCTTAGGCTCAAACCAACAAGAATCCAACCCTTACAATGTTTTCCAAGCTCGCCTTATATAGGCCGAGCTTGGGTGGTTTACAGCTAATAAAGACAAGCGACTCAATCGTGGTGGTGTCAGTCCCTGTCGAGTAAGGCGGTGGTGTTCCGAGGTTGATTTCTAGTCTTCGGTCCCTTGACATGGTCTGAATCCCTTCCTTTCGATCCTTCACTTCGCTCATACGTGACTTCTTCTTTGGGATGGCCCGAGATCTCGTTGTCGGTCCTCTCGGGGTGGTTAAGCTTCCTGGATGCGAGACACGTGTTCCGAGGGGTTTTATTCCCTACAAAGGATGACATGTTTCTGTTGGATATATGTTGGTAAGATTCTCTTTTATGCTGATAATTAGTAAGAACTAAGAATGTTTATCTAATAATCTAGTAAGTGCAGATGAATATCAACTTTGCAAGATGTTACTTGCACAGTTAAGCTTTATATTTTTAGCATGAATCATCAAAATAGAGTCATATTTGTCTTCTACAATGATCAGCTGTAATAAACAATCTCTTGTCATGTAAATTTACATTATTATAAGTGGGATACATGTTGCATTCTTTCTCAGGGTGTGTTATGTTAGGTTGTTGTTTGGCAAAGTCCGGTCATATCATAGAGTTCTAGTTTTTCTAGTTCTGCTGCTTCTATTGGGTTAGTTTCAAATGTGTGATATTTTGTTTGGACTTTAACTGTTTATATATGTAATTCTTTTGCAGGTCATATTTACTCATCCTTTGCCAGAATGGATGTTGTGCATGTTTAGAGCAGCAAAGGATAAGAATGGATGCAACGACCTTTCGTGGTTTCAGCGGATTCTTTACCACTCAATCCGGCTCAAGTCTATAACCACGAGGTAATAGTCAATCCGATAGAGGACTTGAAAGAGGACATGGCAATTTCAAGATTCTGAGGTCATAAACGATTTAGTTAAGCCTTGTGCTTTTGTGAATTCAGGATTTAAATCCTTTCTGTATGACTTTGAAAGTAATCAATACATTGAATATTTATTATAAATGTCATTTGGATTTATGATTTTGAGTTCATTGCATTTTTATTTGACTGTCATTAGAATTTATGATTTGAATTTGAGATTCATTTCAATTCAATTTGAGTGAGACAGATGGATTCAACTTCTGACTGAAGGGATTCAGCTGAAGCTGATTCCTTTTTTTTAATATTCAGAATCATGGATACGACTGACCTTATTGGTATTAAATTTACCGCGGTTAATGCGCGTCGTTTCTTTGCTACCCTTGCTGCACAGTCGAAGAAAAATACCACGGCTGAGATGCTACCCTTTATGCTACTGATCGTGTGCGTCGTAATTGCGTGTTTTACTACATACCGTGTAGGGTCGTAAAACGGCCTATTTCCACTAGTGTTGTTGTTCATTTGTGTATCAAGTTTGTTCTGTTGTTGGTGTACAACATTCAGAAAATATGTGCAGACAATATGCACACCTATGATCTGTTGTTAGTTATTGTACATGCACTTTTCTTTGTTTTTTTTTTTTCCTCCTTGTTTGATTTTTGATTAAGTAACTGGTAAGTGTATGACTATAAACCATGCCTTTAGATGTTATCGTCATCCACTTAACAATAACTTATTTTCACTGAAGTGTATGACTATAACATCTTTTCGTTGTAAAGTGTATGACTATTGCAAAGGATGTAACGTCTGCAGATGCATCTATTGAATTAGGAGCTACTTTTTTCATACCTGGAAGCAAAAACCTCCTCCAAAGAAAATCATGTTTTTCTTTTGAATTGTTGCTAATGGTAAGCTACTTGCAAGATGCAATGAAGTTTTTGTTCGTTGTTTGTTCGACAATTAGCTTTGATATGACTCTCATTTGTTTCTGCACCGAACTTTTGCCAAATATATCTGGTTGCGTTCGAAGATAAGTTTAGTTGCTGTTTTCTTCATGCCTTTGGATGTTTCTATTGCAATTTGGTCTTCACATTTATCCCAACAAAGCATAGAACCCCACGATTTGCTAATATAACATGTCTTTTCATATTTGTACCCCATGCAAAAAAAAAAAAAACTTGTCTAAAAAAAAACTCTTGCATTTTTCTCTTCCCAGATGCTCCGAATGATAATTGCATGAATCAAATTATAGTATTCATGCATAAATTTAATGTGTACAATACTCATCTAATTAGAGCAAGGGCTATGAAATGTGAGCTTAATGAAAAAATTTGACAAAAAATAACAAGTCTGGTGCCGCTTGAGGATAAAGATTCATTTTTTATTTTCCTTTTTAAAAATCTTATCTAATCTAGGGAGGTGGATTGCAAAAGATATGTTATTCAAGTAAAAATATTAACTCAAACGGCAAAACTTTTGCCTTACCCATTCTTTTTAGATTTTCCTATATTTTTTTTTTGGCTTTTATCCCGAAAATACTCATTCACACACTTTTTCCCATGTGAGAAAGACACTGATCAAACTAATCTCTCAAACTCATCTATTTTGAAAGGGATAAAGTGTTTTACCCTGTAACCTTAGTTCTTAGAGAAAGAATTATGGGAGTGTTAAAGGACAAAAAGTAGCTAATTTGAACACATTGTAGAGAAAATTTAGGAGCTTGTCTACCTGGGGGAACATATCTGTTCCCCCATGTAGCCAAGCAACAAGCATCGGTTAGTGAGTAGTCGCGGAATGCGACTAGTGAGAAATCGCTGCGGCTACTCGGAAACCGAAGATTTTTGCGTGCGGTTTCTCACTAGCCGCTGATTAATTATATCTGTTTGACATTTTTTTTCTCACCCCCTCACACACTCCATCTCCACCCTCCATTTTCCAACGGTAATATAACTCTTGGCCGTCCATTTTCAAACAGTAACAAATCGATCCGTTGGTTTTTTTAAATATAATATACACTACAGATAAAGATGTTGTTATTGTTCAAGCATACATGGCTATTACTGTTGGAGTTCGTGTCTGAATTCAAGATGGCACCACTATCATTCTCTGGAGTCGCATATTTGATCTTTTTATCTTGTTCACTGATAACGTAGACAATACAAATGGTAGGACTAGGAGTCGATTCAATGTCGATTCAAGATGATCAAAAATGCAGTGGATATGTTGCTTATTTTCCTTGTTGATATGCAAGTTCGTAATCCATACTTGTCAGCTACAGATAGGTTCCGCTATGTGAAAGCCGAGTATTACGATGAGACAGGCAGTCGATTTAAGTTCGACGAATGCTACGAAATCTTCAAAAACAATCTTGGAGGATACGATCCTTAATTAATGACTACTTCAATTTAATGTTATGAATTACGTTAACCCTAATTGCGTGTTGTTTTAAAGTAACGTAATTTTGTTTTAATGTTGATGTAATATTGTAAAACTAATGTTGTTGTGATGTAAAAATAATGCAATATTGTGTTCATGGAATGCACGATTAATGTAATGTAATATTGTTTTTATGAATTTTCCTAACAACAAGTGTGTCCACAATTTGAATTTTGAATTTTGAATCAAACAACAACATTTATTATTTATCTCTTTCTAGGGATTTGAATTTTCTTAACGGCTAGTCTGATTGTCCATTATCTAAAAATTATTTTTTTGTTTTGAATTTTGAACCTAACGGCCACATTTCAATCTACAAATACAACCAAGGTTAAGATCATTTGTATCAACATATCAAAACAAATCTAAGTAACATGGAATGCTTTAAGGTTTAGTTTTTCTTTTTCTCATTCTAATTTTAAGTTCGATCTTTAGTAGTTATGATTAATAACATTTGTTTCTTTTATTGCAATGCTCTTCTATAATAAAATGTGGTATTTGTGAATCCAAATTAAGATCACAAGTGTGATTCATGTCCATTTGTCGACTCGACATGTACCAAACCAAACTGTGATGGGTTTCGCAAAATCATTGAGTCCAACTCCAAGAAAAATCCAGGCAGGTTGTTTCTCAAGTGCCAAAAACATGAATGTAGAAACTTCGAATGGTTAGATTCAACTATTGAACACGGTAAGGTTGCTGGTTCTTATGGCTTTGGGTCTCCAAAGAAGTATAAGAATCATAGTTGTTACACATGTGGAGCGAATACCCATTGGTCTAACAAATGTCCACTTTAGAAGAAAAAGATCGAAAATTATGCATCGCCATCTACTCTTCCCTCCACTAAGCCAGAGTGGGATGAGATAACGGTTAAGTTTAAAAGAACCTTGTAATTTCAGAACAAGTTTATTACAAAACCACAATATAGTCGAATGAGCGGATGTAATTTATGTGTTAAATTAAATGAAAACAAAGTACTTTTTACGGTTCAACCAAGTTTTCCGTTTTTAAAAGAACATTCATATTTGAACAACAAGTAGCAACAATATTCAAACCAAGGTTCAGCATAAATTAAATTAAAACCCAATATTCAATAACATTCAAACCTAATTCAAGCAAAAGTTGTTACAAAATCATATAAGTCTTTAAAGTAAATTAAATTAAAAAGCAGTACGATCAAGGTTCATCGAAGTTTACCGAATCAGAATTGTAAGCTGAAGATTCATCGGTCTCTTTGGTAAATTCATCGTCATCGGTAGTCTCATATTCATCTTCTGCTTCATCTTCCGCTTCATCATCATATTCATCTTCTACCTCATCTTCTGATGAATCAACCATTTAGTCAAACCATCTGGTTCCGGGTAAAGTGGGAGCATCAGCAGGAAAAACATCTTGGTAATACTGAAAGTCAGTACCAAGAGTAAGTGACCATGGCATACGATCCTCATCATCCGACGTCCCATCAGACAAGGCATCCTCGGATTGTGGCCCTTGATCTTCCGAATGAGGTTGCATATACTCCATATCTGACCCCTCAATGCTCGACTCAACCAAAATGACATCTCCTAATCCTCTTCTACCCGGACGCCTAACAATGTGTTTGGTACGGTCTGCTCGTAAAATGTGATACCTTTCAGCATTTTTCAATTCCTTGTAATGAACATCAGGGCCAACATGTAATGAACATCAGGGCCAACATATTCTTCTACCGGACCTGCAACAACCTCACACCATGCGGGGGCACGACGAGTATGCTCTACAACCATGCTATGCAAAATAATATAACATTTCATTATCAAGTTCATGTCCCCTTATTTCCAATACTTACAAGGCGGCCCAACAACCTTGTAAACTGATTGAAGAACTCCAAAACCACGCTCAACATCCTTCCTCTTTGCCATTTGATACTTGTTAAACCTGACACACTCATGAATCTTCAAGGTAGACTGGTAAGCTTGTACAATTATTTGCAGCTTTGGATAGATATTATCATCCAAGTAATATCCGATGTCGTAATTGTGGCCATTGATGACATAATTGCACGAAGGTGCTAAAACTTGAAGAAACTTGTCAAATAGTTGAGAATGACCCAACACATCATTATTAGATCTCGGCATGTTAAAACCATAAATCATAGGATACCACCGCCTCTAACACCAAAGAACTTTTCTTATCTTTACCTCGATACGTTCCTTGCCAAGCTACCAGACAATTCTTCCACGGTTATTTCATACAATCCATACTACCAAGCATTCCTGAAAACCCTCTTGCCGCGTTCTCGTCTAATAGCCTCTTCATATCTTCAGATGTGGGTTGACGCAAGTATCTTTCTCCAAAGGTGCGGAAAATCAACTCACAAAAGTGCTTCAAATACTTGTATATTGTGGTTGCTCCCATTCGAGTATAATCATCAAGACTATCGGTCGCGGTACTTTTGCATAGAGCTTTCATCACAACAACCATCTCCATATGAGGAAAATGACCCATTAGTCCGGTTGCATCCGGACGTTGTTTTCATTCTTCATCCACTTCAAGGATTCTTACTAGTATTTTCTTAAACAAAGCTTGTGGCAAACCAAGACATTTTTTTGAACTTTCTTGAAGTGTGTGTACCTCCAACGGTAAAGTAATCATTCATCATTCATCATTATTGCATTATGCATGCAAAACCCTATTAAGATGTTGCGTCCGACAGTTTTGAACTACGTCTGGGACCGGTTGACGATAAAACGAAAGTTAACATCCATACACATTTAATACCATAATACAATAGCCCTTTCTACTTCATTTTCGGAAGTTTGCAATTCAATTTCGTAATTCATTCTAACAAATGCACGAAGAATATTACCCATTTTGCACCTTAAAACAACAAACCTAATTTCAATTCAATATACAAAACTTTGAACAGGAATGAAAAATCAAATAAACAACCATTACGATCATTTCACATGTTTGTTCTACTAATTCTATGTTCAATTCGTTGTTTCATTTGTTTTCAATGTAACTAATCAACCTAACATGAACAATATATCACGATTCTTAACAAATTCCCATTAAAAACCCTACAGTAGAAATCACATACCTTTTTTTAATGATTTTTTGGATAAAAATGTAAATTTAATCTTGCAATGGAACCTCCTTTGATCCTTGAACAAACCATTTCAAAATTTTGGAATGATTCTTTCTCAAACCCAATCAAAATCAAAAGGGGCTAAACATGGAGTTTGAGTGAGGTGTGGGAAAAATGGGGGAAACAATGAGAAGTGAGGGCAAACTTGCGCGCTCCCGTCAAAAATACAATGTGGTGCGGTTATTCAGTAGCCGCACAAGTCAAAGTCAATGCTTGACTTACGAGGCTACTGAGAAGCCACTGAATTGTAGCCAGAGGCCACTGTGGTTGGTTTTTTTTCCCTCTTTTGCTTGGCCAAATTGTAGTGTTTTTGGCTGCTTTATGGCCACTATAGTGCTTGCTCTTACAAACAAACCTAGAACTAATAATTTAAAATCATTTCTTTTATAATACAAAAGGTATGAAGATTTCACCTAAGAGCCTAACACAATTAATAAGAAAAAAAAAAAAACTCTAACTTGTTATATCGAATATGTCAATAATTCTTCATTTCTCTCTCTGCTAAGATGGTCCAAGCATTCAAAATCAACTATAATGTTTTCGAATACAATGACGCAAGTAGAATCTACTGTTTAGTCCATGATTCTACTATTGATTTAACCAGATGTCCTTTCTGGCGATCCGTTCAATGTTTAGTCCATTAAACGGGTTTAGGTATTTTCTCCTACGTGCGAGTTCATAAAGTGTATCTTCTGGTGGATAAGAAGAGAAACCATGCATGGCGGAAAAGAATATAAAACAATCATGGAGTAGAAAAAGATAAGCAAGTTATGAAGGAGGAGAAGAAGAAGATAACCAAAACTCTCAACAATGAAATAAAGAGAAACAATGAAATTAATAGAAACAACGAAATCGGTTTTGAATTAAGATCTGATTTTGATTTCATATATTTAGGTTTGTGGTTTTATTTCAGATCTAACAATGAAATGAAGAGAGAAACAAATGATGGCGAAAGACACGATATGAAGTGAAGGAGACAAAGAAGATTCGAGAATAGATTTTTGAAGAAGAAGATAGACGAATAAGGTACATATATGAATTTGTGAAGAAGAACAAGATATATATGTACTGAGTCCAGTACATAACGGTATGTACTGTTAGCACATGATTTGGGAGTTCTTCTAATTCTTCTTGTTTCCCCTCAGTACATATGATA
Source organism: Papaver nudicaule (assembly GCA_023529015.1). Lineage (NCBI taxonomy): Eukaryota > Viridiplantae > Streptophyta > Magnoliopsida > Ranunculales > Papaveraceae > Papaver > Papaver nudicaule. Next base: position 4,004 of record JAJJMA010107824.1, on the reverse strand, counting down.
TGTATTGTTAGTACCTGACTTCGATATTTCTTATACTTCTTCTTGTTTTCATGCAATACATATCAATATGTACTGACCTAGTAGATATCATATGTACTGGACATATATCATATGTATTGTTAGTACCTGACTTGGATTTTTCTTCTACTTCTTCTTGTTTTCACGCAGTATATCAATATGTACTGTTAGTACCTGACTTAGATATTTCTTCTATTTCTTTTTGTTTTCGCGCAGTTCATATCATATGTACATGACCCAGTACATATCATATGTACTGTTAGTATCTGACTTGGATATTCTTCTACTTCTTCTTGTTTTCACTCAGTACATATCATATGTACTGTTAGTACCTGACATGGATATTTCTTATACTTCTTCTTGTTTTTCGCGCAGTACATATCATATGTATTGTTAGTATCTGATTTGGAGTTTCTTCTACTTCTTCTTGTTTTCACTCAGTACATATTGATACTGACCCAGTACATATCATATGTACTATTAGTAGTGCTCAATATGTACTCATTTGGGGATTTTTTTTTCTATCTTCTTCTTCTACAATTCCTCTAATAACAAAAACCAACCAGTTTTTCAAAACAACATACATACTACTCCATTACTCTTGTTAAAACCAAAAACTAGAGTTTTCTGGTTTTTCTTGTTTGAACCATTTTTTGGTTTAGATCTGGTTTTTCGGAAGTATATTTGTGATGATTTCAATGAACTTTTTAATGATTTCATTATATCTAGTTTTTTTTTAAAAAAATTTAGTTGTGATTTCTGATCGTGGTTAGAGGAGATGAAGAGAGTTAGTCGCACGTGTCTTGGACTACTGGTAAAATTACTTTTACGAAAGGATCTCCGGTTAAATGGATCTGGGTTTTCTGGACTAAACAACAAATTTCTCATGACGCCAACCATAAGTTCCTAATCGGAGAACCACCAAAATAGATAAAAAAAATGTCCAATTCCCGGCTTTTTGTGCATTTTGTAACTTCTGGCAAATAAAGCTGTGTATTTACTCGCTACTCATGCTTTTAAGCACAATATCCACCGATGGTGGATATCTTCCCCACCTACCCGCATCTCTTCTGCATTTCTTTGGGGGAAACTGCCAATTCTTCTATGTAATTTGTTTTGTTGTCCTTGACTCTTTTTTTTTTTTGCGGCCAACTATCAGAAAAATAAAAAAATTAAAAAAAAATAAAAAACTTCTTGCAATCACATTCACATTGGATGAATCCGACTCTTGGCATGGGATAAGAGTAATTAATTAATTACCCTCAAAAAAATTGACTCTTTATTGATCGGATCAATTTCATGGTAAAATGCACGATCTCATCAGAATCACATACACGTGCCCCCAACTATGATAACTTACTTAAGTACGAAAATTGTTATGTCACCTAATCAACAATCAATCGAGCATCAGTGCATTATCATCTGGTTACATTATTGGTTGTCTTTGAATTGATGTGTTGAAAAACCAAGCAAAACAAATAAATTATTTCCATTTAAATTATACAAGATTTTTTTTAAAATTTGTTGCCAGTGAACTCATTATTTTCTTGTTTTTTTCCCATTTGAAAATAAGTTCTTTTTTGTAATTTCTGAAATAAATAAAATAGTTTTTTTGCACCCATATTAGTTTGCATCCAAGGCGGGCATCATTCATGAATTCTGCCATTTCCCATTTCTAATCAAAATTTAAGAAACCTTGAAAAGTGAACAATCTAAAAAACAAGCCATGCATTCACAGCGCCAGCACCCTAGTAGATAGTGTAGTATGTCCATAAGGACCATAACCTATTAACTCTTGCATCATATTCATTCATAAGTGAACATCATATTCTTGGAGTGCACAATGAAGTGAATGCACCTACACAAACACATTATACCAAGTAGTTTTGAAATAATTTTTTTGGTCAAATAAATTTTAGTATTAAAATTCAAGACAGCCACCCACAACCTCAAAGGCTGAGCATATAACTATTAAACAAATGTAATAATGAAGTTGTGGGTAACCTAGAAATGCAGCATGATCAAGTAGGGCTGTCGACACGGGATAAGAAGATGCGAGTGAAGTGTGTCTTCATTTAAATCTATCGAACCCCAAACATTAAAAATAAGCAAAGAAATTTGCATTTCAAAGATGGAGAAAGTCAAAAGGGAGAAGATGGAGGAAGGCACAATACATGGTCGAGGTCAGGCCATAGAGATTCATATTCAAGAAGTGGTAAGTAGTGTTAAAGTAACGTTGTCTATTTTTGATTATTTCTTGGCTTTATTTCAGTTTTTTTTCTTAAAATTAAAATGAAAAGGAAAGTCGTACCTTGTTTCTTCCCTCTCGAAATAAATAATTAAATACACAGTTTATATCTCGTTTTTCATAAAAATGAAAAAACTCCGTGTATTGACTTTCTCTCTCTTCGTAATCACCCACCCATATAAAACTTGGACCTCATTCTTCTCTCATTCTCAAAACTCACTTTAAGAAAACACAACTCCCAACCATAACACTTTCTTCTCCGTCTCTAGATTTCATTTCTTACATCTCTTCATAAATTTCGTGTCAGATTTCTCATCCCTAAGCCATACACTTCTTGTGATCATTTCAGTTTTTATCGTATAAATCCTTAGGCTTACACAACAAGTGCTAGAGCGCGCAGTTTGCAATGGCTGATCAGATTGATATTCCACCTTATTTTCTTTGTCCGATCTCTCTAGAAATCATGAGAGACCCAGTAACAGTATCAACAGGAATTACATACGATCGTGAAAATATCGAGAAATGGTTATTCACCGGGGACAATACTACTTGTCCCGTTACCAAACAAGTATTATTGTTGGAAGCTGATTTAACTCCAAACCATACTCTAAGAAGATTGATTCAAGCTTGGTGTACTCTGAATGCTATCGATAGGATACCAACACCGAAGCCACCAGTTGATAAGATCCAAATTGTTAAGCTACTTAACAATGCAAAGTCGTCGGTTCAGTCGCAGATGAGATCTCTACGGATGTTAAGATCTATTGCTTCCGAAAGTGATCGTAATAGACGTTGCATGGAATCAGCGGGAGCGGTTGAATTCCTGGCATCACTCGTGAAGGTGACTAATTCTGCAGCCATTGAGAAGAATATGGGCGACAGTAATGCTAGTAATGCAGTTGACCAGTTAACTAACGTTAGCGATGAAGCATTAAGTATTCTGCATTACCTTCAAGTTTCATCTACAGGTCTAAAGAATCTCATGGGAAAAAACATCGACTTCGTTGAAGTTTTGATGCAAATATTACGTAACGGAAGCTACCAATCTCGAGCATACGCAGCATTATTATTGAGGCCAATGTTTGAAGTAGCTGATCCAAATCATTTGATTAGTTTAAAACAAGAACTATTTGTAGAAGTGGTCCGTGTTTTACGTAGTCAAATATCAAACCAAGCTTCAAAGGCTTCAATACAGATCTTAGTCGAGACATGTAAATGGGGAAGAAACAGGATTAAAGCTGTCGAAGCTGGTGCAGTATCGGTTTTGATCGAGTTTCTTCTTGAAACAACCGATAAAAGAGCTTGTGAAATGATATTAACCGTTTTAGATCAACTATGTGGGTGTGCCGAAGGACGAGCAGAGTTGCTAAAACATAGTGCAGGGCTTGCTGTTATATCGAAAAAGATTCTTAGGGTTTCACATTTAGCAAGTGAGAAGGCAGTGAAAGTTCTTCATTCAGTTGCTAAATTTTCTGCAACTCCTAGCGTTCTCCAGGAGATGCTAGCAGTAGGGGTTGTTGCAAAATTATGTTTAGTTCTTCAAGTGAACTCTACAACTAGAACTCTTGAGAAGACCAAAGAAATTCTTAAGTTGCATTCTAGGGTTTGGAAAAGCTCCCCTTGCGTACCTCGGAATTTGCTCTCTTCTTATCCCTCTTGTTGATCTCCGCAGAAGAATATTTTTTATTTTTGGTAGATTTCTTATAATTTTTTTTGTAGATATCATTGAATGAAACAA
>JAJJMA010107804.1:351-17215 GCA_023529015.1 Papaver nudicaule | reverse complement strand
AAGTCAACACAGTATTATTAGTATGGCTAGCAATAGCATATTCTCATTTACCTTTCGCATTGGTGATAGTACATACCATGATACCTAACTTTTTTTTTTTTTTTGATAACAAAGAACCTTTTCATTAATGGTAATTCAAGGTTACATTGGGTTTAAGACCAAAAATAAGAGAATACAATAGAACATACCGTAGAAGTAAAATACCGAGAAATTCGACCAGAGAAAGAGAAGGATTACCGGAATAGAACAAATACAAGTACGAAGAACCGATTAAATCGGAGGAAGAATGGTTTTTCTCGGAAATAAAATCCAACCATTTTGCTTCTATATCTTCTTTATAAAGAGATGCTCCCAAAATATGAGTGATTTGCTCAAAACTCTTGATACAAGTGATTGATCTTCCGTCGTCAAAAAAATCATTCATGAAAATTCCGTCGCCGGATAAATTAAAGATGAAGGTTCCGATGTAGATTCCGTCGTCGGAGATAAAAATGATGATGATTCCGTCGTTGGAGAATACCACTAGTGTTCTTAAAACCCCTAAATGTACCCAAAAACCGCCATCAAAACGAAGATAAACCTCCTTGAAGGAGTACATAGAACCACCATATAGGTGTAGATAATAAACATAAAACATAAAGAAAAACCTAATCTAGACAACTACACTACTAGAACAAAGAAAAGAAGAACAAATCCGCTCAGATCCGGTCACAAAGGACCAGATCTGAGCGGAAACGGGAAGAAAGTGGATGGGTTTTTTTTTTCCGGTAGGGGGAAGAGCCAGAGAGGAGAGAGGTACCATGATACCTAACGCTAACGTATGAAGTATTATTTGTGCAGTAAGCTATAAACTGAAAGAAACTGCCAAGTTTGTTGCTATCTCCACACACCAAGTAATTCACATGGTAATCTAGTTTATCTTTTTTTTCCGAAAGGTTAAAATCAGTGCCTCAGCCGTATGGATGGACGGAAAACAATAAACCAAACTGTGTAACAATGGAAAAACCTATAGCTGTATGATCTGGCTCTAATTCAAGTAAGTACTAGGCCTTGGTATTAATATCTTTTTGTTTGGATAACAGTTCAGAAGTTATTTTTCGATTTCTGGAAATAATAAAAAAAGTCAGAATTTAGTTTGACAACACAATTTCAGAATGACTTTTGGAAGTTAATTTTTTTTTTGAAGCAAAACCTTTCTACGTCTGACTTCTGGAATCGAAATCTACTTCTGTATCCAAACAAACTATTAATACCAAGGAGCTGAAATTCCGATACCTCTCAAAATATGGCATCATTCTTTTCTGAATTATTTTTCTTTTCTGCTGGCAGGAAGATTCTATCTTATATTGACTTCATTATAAATGAATTGCAACGTTTAATTGAAATGAAAAATGAATTATTACGTTTTTAAACCAATGACATTAGGTGTTACAAGTTATGCTTATTTTAAGAATCTAAAAAAACGTGATGAAATATCGATTTGGCATCTACATCATAAGGATTACCATCCAAGTCTACTCATGAATTTGGGCGTAAAATGAAATAAACATGTGCCTCATACTTTCAACCAAACGATTAACAAATTGCAAGAGGGGTCATTTGTTAGTTGTTTTATTATAAAGCTTGTTGTCTTAGCAAGATAAAATTTACATGTCACAAGAAACAAAAGTAGAGGTAAGCGAATTTTAGGTTCTACTCCACGGAGACTTTCAAGTTTCAAGGCCTCATCCAATTTGAGACTACTTACCTCTCTACCACACCTAACCGGGTTACTATTTATTGTGAGATTAACAGTCAAGAAAGACTGGAGCCTTGGCCTCTCCTTATTATGAGGTGGGTGTCTAGACCACTCGGCCTTGTTCTTCGTAGTAGAATTGATCAAACACTTTGGAGAAGCAAAGATTGGATTTTGAACAAACTTTACAAGCTAAAAAGGTGCCTAGGGCTAGGGTGAAGCCAATATGTGTGAAAATTCCACTATTTGTCTGACTTTGTGCCAAGTTGGGACGTGCAACAAGTTTCCATCGGCGCATATTCTCTTTCTGTTAGGGTTCTTAACCAGGCAGTAAGAACATGGTACTATTGACTTTCATGGTAAAGAATTCAACTACAATACAATCATGGGAAAGAAACCTGCCTAAATTTGGCCCCATTTTGGAGTATTTGGCCCCATGAAAAAATAATTCCGGCGGTTGTTATATAGCAAAATCGGAAAACCCCTTATAAAAGATGACTGTTTTACCCTTTCTCAATTAGTTGCTAATTACATGATTAGAGTCTAAACAAAATTAATTAGTCTTAACTCTCATATCAAAACAAGATTAAAAATTATCAAACATTATCAACCTTGAGAATCACCCAAGTTTTTTTAACCAAAATCTTGAATCTGAACAACGCACAATCGGTCTATATATATGGAAAATTAAGCCGATTGTTCTTGGATTCTCGAACAATCGGTGCATATTATTACCAACGTAAGCCGATTGTTGTTACTCTGCCCAGGAATTTAACCAAATTAATCGGTGTATTTTTACAAACTAATAAACCGAATATAGTAAACGAAATCGTTTTATATTAACGGTTATAAAGGACGATTGTGGAGCACAGGGAAAACCATTTACCTGATCAACCACTAATCGGTTTATCTCAGAGAAAACATCTAACGATGTAGGAAATCTATTTTTTCTATCGGTAGGTAAAACCAAATTTATAGAACGATTATTTACTGCCACCATAAAATCGTTCGATATGTGCATTATTGTAAACCGATTCCGAACTGTTTTTGAGTAATATTAATCACGACTGTTCGATATCGTAAACCGTGTGACTTTAATTATGCCATTACACGTTATCCAACATAATTGCATGTATGCCAAGCGTTTTATTTGAAATAAATCCCAATAAATCTTAATAAAGGGCCTTTAGGTTTCTTTTGGGTTATAAATAGGTTAGGTTATTAGAGAGAAAGCATCAGTTTTTTTTTATTTCTAAAATCGTCTGAGAATTGAGACTAGAGAGATATAGAAGTTTTAAGGTTCAACAATGGCTGTCAAGAGTGATTTGCAGATTTTGTTGCAAAAAATGTATGCTGCTTTAGATGAATACAAAGAAGAGGAAACCGCGAGGGCTGAAAGGGAAGGTGTTGATCCTAAAAGAATGTGGAAAGTTGGTGGCTTCTTGGTGAGCATCCCTCATCTTAAGATGAAGGTCAGAGATAGTTTTGATTCTGTGTCGATTGAGAAGAAGTTGGTCCGCTTCTTTGTCGATCATTCTGAGGAGTTATCCCAACCCAATTCTCGTCTATGTCTTATTATTGGTGAGCAACTTTCAATCTATACGGATTCTCCTAACAAAGATTTAGGGGTTGTAGTCTTGGGTCCCAAAGTAATCACTGTAGGGAATCCTCCTATTCGAAGTTTCACTACCCATATTGGAGGTTTGCCTGTATTTGGAATGGTTAGAGATGGCATGGTTGAAGCAACATCCGTTAAGGGAGAGGGAGGACATGCCTCGACTAGTGGGGTTAAAAGGAAGCACTAGAGGAGATGGTGAACAAGGGGTCTTTTTAATTTTATGTTTTATGTTGTTTTATGTTGTTTTATGAAGTGTTTTTATGATTTTTACTTGAGGGTTTGTTAGTTTTCTGTTCTACCAATTTAAGCAACAATTAAGAAACAATCGGTGTATCAGAAAATATATTTCTAACGATTATGGTTGTTGTTTTCTATAATCGGCGTTGGAGTTTGTGATATTGTAACGATTATTGCTCCTGAAAAAACCAGGAGTAAAGTTGTCATATAATCGTTCTACATATATATCTAGATAAACCGATTATATCAAATAAAAACTGGCCCATTCATTGATTTAGGAAATTGAAAACATGGTTTAGGAAATCCTAAAATTACATAATCTAGTAGCTCCAAACTAGCCTGTCATCCATTAATACTTCATCAATGAATCTCGGAGCACGTCTCTTCAACACGTTATAACACTTCTTGAAAGCGTATGGTTGTCGGCCTTGGCGTACTTCCCATATAACCGCGAATCTCGCTTTCTAAAATGAAAGAGTGAAAGAAAAGCATGAAGTAAGTATGCAAGAATCTAACAATGAAACAAGTATAAACATGTCTCGATACTCACTTTCCAACTACTAGATCGTTGGGGATGATGGTTAACCATTTCCATAATTCTAAAGTACTCTCGCATATCCATCTTCATGTGATCGAATCGAAAGCTCAACATGCTTGAATTTCGTTGTTTTCGATTCCCGTTGCGCTCTACAAAGACTTCTTTGACCCTCTTCCAAAACATAGTGCGGAGTTCATTGGGTCGTTCACGTAGGACATACGCGAATGATTTCACTAGATCTAAGTCTTCTTGCGCGTCCCAATTCCCCCATTCCCCCATTATCTCCTATTGAATTGAAAAATAAATAATGGAGAAAGAAGAACTTCAAGTTGATATGGAGGGTATGTGTGTGGGGAGGTTCTCTTATATAGATGTGATCCCAACGGCTCTTTTTCTTGGGAAAACAATCAACAATCGGCATATATTGTGAACCATTTACGCCGATTTCAATGCTGGCCCAAATTTTAAATAAATAATCGGTTAATAAATAAGTCCACAAGAGCCGATGTTTAAACATTTAAAAGCAAATTATTGGACAATGAAGCATCGGTTACAATGAAGTCAACTGAAGGCCGATTGTAAATACAATCGGCTTACAATATTAAATATAAACGCCGATTATGTCTACAAGAGATACTTTAACGAATTTAATCAACCAATATAACAGTTTGCAATAAAAATCTTGAGGAGACGGTAATGTTTTTCGTACTTGAAGATCTTCCCATTAATTCGTTGCCATTCTTTCAAAGCCCTAGCCAAAATTTCATCATCGCTATTTTCCGAATGTTGAGCTCGGATCGACATAACCAAGTGCATAAATTCGTCGACTCTTTTATGTATTTTTCTCCATCGAAACCCCAACGCATTCTGATCTCGCACAACTTGGCTTCGAGGTTCATCAATTTTGAATTCTTCAGTGACAGTAGTCCATAATTGTGGATAATTCACTTTAACACGATTTCGTTTTATTTCAGCGGGGGTCGGATAGAAAATCATATAGTTTTTACAAAGACATAAATCTTCTTCCAACGTAAATTTGGGACGTGGTTTAGGTCCATCGGGTAATGAGTCTAAAGGATTTTTATAGGGTTTTCGAACCTTAGATGACGACGAAGAAGATGTTGTAGATGATTTGCATCGCTTAACTACTGGGCTACCATAGTGTCTAGGGGGAGTAGGATACCATCTCTTAAATGGAGGGGGAGTGAATAGAGGAGGTGATGTATCTGATTTTTTGGTGTAGTAGTAGTTATTGATTATCTCCCTAGTTATGTTTCGAGTTTCGGGTGGAGGAGAAGTTGGAGGCGTACCGGTAGAAGATGATGTTTTAGCCATTTTGGGGGTTGGAAACACTAAGAGTTCTTTATGTCCTTTTATAGATGAAAGTCCCAACGACTATTTTTTTCAAAAATCTGAGATCAATCGGCGTTAATTTATGGTAACAAACGCCGATTGTGGAGCACAGGAGTTTGAAACATTTGATTAACTATATTCGTTGTAAACAGACTTACAAATACAACGATTGTGTTTAATCGGCTAACACTGGATATTGTATTAACCGATTATTATCCTGAAATACACTAACTACTATCACATGGTTATGGAACAAAATAGGAAGCATGAATACATGAACAAACATAACAACCATACATTCATAACCAGAAATTCAACGATTTAAGTCAACCATACATTCATAACCAGAAGTTCACCATCATAGATGTCGATAACATAAAATAAACTAGAACACACAATACCAAAACACATAATAAAACTCAACCAGTGAAACCAGTTCCAAACCCTGTTCGACTGCGGATTAGTTCCCAGCTCGGTCCGCCATTGGCCTCAACAAGTGGACGGAGACGTGCAACTTCAGCACAAAGTGTACAACCACAAGGGATAACATCCACAACCTCACCAACCCTCTTTCTTTTAAGATTACGAGGTGCTTGCGCTTGCCATTCATCATGATCGACAAATCTTTCGACTTGGGGAGGAAGAAAATCCCGATAATCCCTACGCAGGCCAGGAGAATTTTCCCCACGCAAATATCGTGGTCGTGGAAGAAGAGGATCAATGTGTTCATCCCTTTGACGTCGTGTTTCAATCACGCGCGGATCATCCTCACGAATTGGTGCTGGAGGTTCATGGTAAAGCACAAGTGCAAGGTTCGATTCATCTTCACGAATTGGTGGTGGGGGAGGGCGGTCAATGAGTTCGTTCCTTTGACGTCGTGTCTCAATCACAAGTGCATGATCAGGGCGCATTGGTAGTGGGGGAGGTTGATAAATTACAAGAGCAAGGTTCGATTCAGCATCGCGAATTGGTGTTGGTTGACCACTTGATTCTGGTTCCCTGTTACATAAACACGATGGAAACGACTTAAAAATCTAAAGGTATTAAGAGATTAATCGGCCTATATACATTCATACATAAAACGATTTACCAAAATCGGTGCATGTATTTATTAATAAGAACCGATAAATAGAAATAAGTTCAAAACTTTCTGAGGGAACCAGAATCGGTAAACCTACAACCAATTATCTAACGATTACTTAAGTTTAACATATATGGACCTGTCATCCATAATCGGTGTTTAATATGCATATCATAAAACGATTTTGAAATGCCAGTATAGGTTCAAACAATTCAGAGTTACAACAATCGGTATACGAAGTACTTAATGTTCAACGATTGTTTCTGTGAAATAATAATCGTTAGTTAATTGTAACACAGAAAAACGATTATTGCTCGAGACCAACAACAATCGGTATATATTTGCAACTACATACACCGATTCTGGGTGGAAATGAAGGGTTTCGATTCTGCCATTTACGTGTAGAAATCAATTACATTGTAACCATCTGTTAGTTTTACGTACTTGATTGTTGTCGACATAGTGTAAGCTTGCTTTGTTGATTTTGAGGATATGATGAAATTAGGGTTTGTTGAACTCAAAAAAAGAAAAAGTGTTATGAAAGTAGTAGAAGAAGAAGAGAAGAACACATATATATGATTCAAATGAAATAGAAATGTGATTACAAAATCATGATTATGATTAGGAAAATCAGATTTCTAATTAAGTGTAATGCAAAGGGTAATCTAGTATATTCCACTAGATGAAGACATCCCATAACAACTCACCCTGGATGGGTTTAAATTTGTATGGGGCCAAATACTCCACTATGGGGCCAGATTAAGCCAGGGAAAGAAACCTGGTGGGCTGGTACTGTTGCTTTGGTGGTTATGAAGTCAACTACCACATCCGCAGAACTCAAAGATGGTATATTCATGGGAAAGCATATTCCCTGGCAGACTCAACTCATAGTGGTGCATAATTTATGGTTAAGTGGTGAACCTCTTCTACAGCTCATAAAGAGCATGCATGTACTCTTAGATGAAATCTCTCTAGGTCTAAATTCAGCTCTAATTTAGGTTAAACTCAAAATGCCAGAACAGTATGAGATACACGCCATGAGCATATATGGGTCGCTGATACTAAATGTTTTCAGGCGTGCAAGTTTCCTCCGACCAGAAATACAAATCTATTAAGGTTTAGTCTAACCAAAAACATTATACGTCCGTTCTTGGTTTAAGTTATGGGATTTTGTTCATTAAACTAATGATGATGTGTGCTGTGAACACGTGGCTTACGTAGTCTGGTATTACGTAATGGTTTGTGTGAGTAGTAGAGAAAACCATCCAACCCGGCCATCGGTTTGGTCGACACAAAATTGGTCCGAAGGACCAATTTTGTTAATAACTTTCTCTAAAAGACCAATAAAAATTGAACATGTTCTAAAAGACAGATACTGTCAGATACTGTTTTTAAAGCCAGCATCTAAAAATATGCTTTAAAATTTTGTTTCTAAAAACATATACAGTCAGCATTTTATAGGGATTTACCTAGAATGCCCATTCCCTTGTATTTCATAGCAACAAAAGAAATCTATATGTGAATCATAGGTTCTTAGGACCGACAGTGACTTTATCCCCAAGGGCAACTTCTGTTGCACAATAGTGTCATCACTCTCCCTCACAACAGAGAAATTGTAGTAGCATCTTGGTTATCTACTGGTTAAAATGTGACCAGGTTTTGATATTGCCTTAACAGAAAAGATGCAATAGAGTCCATTCACGCACAGTTTAACTACCCACTATCCAGAAACGGAATTATCAGTGTTTTTACTTTATATGGATCCAGCGCTTGCTCCAGGGCCTAAGGAAAATCAAAAACAATTACAAAAGATGTAGTCAGGACTCTGGATAACCAAAAAGATTTTTGAAGGCTATGTATAATTCAAAGTGGGATCATAGAATAATTAGGCACTACTCTGGAGACAAGTTAAATTTTTTGGGAAAACCAAAACCTGGGCTAAATGTTACCTACAATTCTAGCTTACGAACAGACAACAAACAAATTTTTAATTGTTACACGAATCGTAGGCTCCAGTCTATCAGTCAGTCGCTTCCTAAGCTCCCAAGAAGAAGACATTGTGAAAGAATTAAGAATGGCTATAAAAAGCCGAATAATATCCAAAGCTTGTTACATGGCTATACCATCTTGGCTTTTCTTATATAGCCTAAACCTATATGGAAAAGAACATATAGCAGATCATGCATAGATTCACTCAGTAAGCTACCATTTTCAAGCTGATCTATGTTACAAACATGTCGAGAAAAGTGAGACAGTACTACCTTAGCACCATCATCCGGTTGCATTGAGCGCTGAACATCTTGCCTTTCTTCATCTACCTATGATGGACATAAACATAAATTCAGTCAATAAGATCCCATTTCAAGTTCATATATATGCTATAGCCAACCATGTTGAGATGACTATTTACCTTGATGTCATCATCAAGGTTCGATAAACTGATAGGAAATCAGTAGGGAATTCTCATTAACCAGGACAAAGCATACAGACCACATATTTATACAGACAGACCAAGAACAACCGAAAGAAACAGTAAACAGAAAACAGCTCACAGACAGCTGTCAATAACAGAAATGAAATGAGTGTAAGCAAAGTGTAAGAAAACACTAAAGATAGACAAAACACTCTAATGAGCTAACACTGCTTTACTATCCTCCCTCAAACACAAGTGGTGTAACAACTTTGAGTTTGTCTTTCAAAAAATTGAATCTTGGTCCTGCCAAACCTTTGGTGAAGATATCAGCAATTTGTTGACTGGTGGAGATATAAGAAATCTTCAAAGTCTTGGACTGAATCAACTCCCTTATGAAATGATAATCAACTTTGATATGCTTCATTCTGCTGTGAAGAACAGGATTAGAAGCAAGAGAGATGCTGCTCTTGTTGTCACAGAGAAGATGTGGAGCATCAGTCAGAAATATATGCAAATCTCTTAGTAACTGACAGAGCCATAGTATCTCAGCAGCTGAGGAAGCCAAACACCTATATTCTGCCTCTGTACTGCTCCTTGAGACAGTTGGCTGCTTCTTTGCAGACCATGAAATAGGATTATCACCAAAAAAGATGCAAAAACCACTAGTAGATCTCCTGGTGTCTGGATCTCCAGCCCAATCAGCATCAGAAAACCCTGTCAAAGCTGTAATTCCTTTGGTGAAGAAGATACCATTGCCTAAAGTACCTTTTACATACCTCAGTATCCTTTTAGCAGCTGTAAGATGTGCAGAAGTAGGTGACTGCATAAACTGACACACTTGATTTACAGCATAGGAAATTTCAGGTCTAGACCAAGTAAGATACTGCAAAGAACCTACCAATGACCTGTATTCAGTAGCATCTGAAAGTAACTCACCATCAGTTGCACTTAATTTGAAACCAGTAACACATGGAGTACTGCATGGCTTAGCTCCCATCATATTAGTCTTTTTGAGTAGATCAAGAGCATACTTAGTTTGATGAAGAAAAAGACCCTTGTTGCTTCTCTTCACTTCCATTCCCAAAAAATAATGCAACTGTCCCAAATCCTTAACAGGAAAGTACTTGTTCAAATGATGAATAACAAAATCACAATACTGAACTGAAGTTCCTGTGATAATAATGTCATCTACATAAACCAATACAATGGTTACCCTGTTTTGTATCTTCTGAACAAAAAGAGAAGTGTCTGCTAGAGAAGGAACAAAATTCAGCTCAAGAAGAACATCCATAAGCTTTGCATACCAGGCCCTAGGTGCCTGCTTCAGACCATACAAAGACTTGTTCAATTTACACACCCAATCTGGATGATCAGGATCAACAAACCCTGGAGGTTGTTTCATGTACACCTCTTCTTCTAAGTCACCATGTATAAAGGCATTGGAAACATCCAACTGCTTAATAGACCATCCACAGTTCACAGCTAAAGACAGAACAAGTCTAATTGTAGTTGGTTTAACTACAGGACTAAAAGTTTCTGTAAAATCCATTCCTTCAACTTGATGATTACCCTTAGCAACAAGTCTTGACTTATGAATATCAACATCACCATTTGGTTTATATTTAAGTTTAAAAACCCATCTACATCCTATCACATTTTGAGATGGATGAGGAGGAACTTTTGTCCAAGTATTTGCTTTCTCTAAAGCAGTATTTTCTCTAACCATAGATTTTCTCCAAACAGGGATTTTATTAGCTTGACTAAAGCATGTTGGAACAAAATCAGACATTTGACTAAGATATGCAACAGGAAGAACATACTTAGTAGCAAAGTAAGCTTTAGGCTTGAAGATACCTGACTTAGCTCTTGTCTGCATTCTGTGACCAGTAGAAGTAATCACAGAAGGAACTTCATTAGTAGAGCTGGAAGTAGAGTCTGAAACTGAATCCTGAATTGGCACCTCAGTAGAATTAGTAGTGGTATTTAACTCAGGAACTGAAAAAGATAGAGAATCTTCAAGATTAATGTCAGGAAAAGACAATGTTGAAATCTGTGTTGTAGTAGAATGCTTCAGTGGAAAATCTTCTTCATTAAACACAACATGTCTAGATATATAAACTCTTCCTGTATCCTTGTCAAGACATCTGTATCCCTTATGAATAGCACTATACCCAATAAAAATGCAAGACTTGCTTCTCATCTGTAACTTGTTGTTTGTATAAGGCCTAAGCCATGGAAAACAAACACAACCAAATGTCTTCAAGAAGAAATAATCTGGTCTCTTCTGAAATAAAACCTCATAAGGTGAAACTGAATGAAGATGTTTAATTGGAAGCCTATTAATCACATAATTTGCTGTCTGAATGGCATCAACCCAATAGTGATCAGACAAGCCTGACTGAAACAAAAACACTCTTGTAATATCCAGAAGATGTTTATGTTTAGACTCAGCTAAACCATTTTGCTCAGGTGTGTGTGGACAACTCAGCTCATGCACAACACCAAAAGTAGATAGGAAAGAAGCCAAATCACAGTTCACAAACTCACCTCCACCATCAGTTCTTATTGTTTTGATATGAGTATCCAAAAGATTCTCAACATAAGACTTAAAATGAACAAAAATATCCTTGAATTCAGCTTTATTCTTAAGTGGATATATCCAACAGAATCTTGAAAAATCATCCACTATATTGACATAGAATCTGAAACCAGATACAGAAGTAGTAGATGCTGGACCCCATAGATCTAAATGCAACAACTGTAAGGGATATGTAGTAACAGAAGTGGAAACACTAAAAGGAAGCTTATGGCTTCTAGCTAATTTGCAGTCATTACAAAAAAGCTGTTTATTACATACATCAGAAAGTTGAAGTGACTTGCAGATTTTGGACAATGACTGAAAAGAAGGGTGTCCAAGTCTTCTATGCCATGTTGATGTAGAACTCTTGACACAAGAAAGAACAGATGCTGTAGTACATTTTGCAGAAGAAGAATGTTGAGGTAAAGCTCTAGCTGAACAGTATAATGGATATAGACCATTCTCAGTTGGCCCTTGAAAAACAGTCTTCCCCAACTTGAGATCCTTAACAGAATATCCATTTGTATCAAAGGTTAAAGAACAATCATTATCAGTGACAAATTTATGCACTGAAATAAGCCTATGTGAGGTTTTTGGCACATGAAAAACATTGTGTAACCTAAATGAATGATTAGGCACATTAACAATAGAATTTCCATAATGAGTTATAGCCATACCTTCTCCAGAAGCAGTGGCAATCCTGTCAGAACCATTGTAAGAAGAAACTGATTGAAAATTCTGCAGATTTGGTGTAAGATGATGATTAGCACCAGTGTCAAAATACCATGGAGTCTCTCCAAGAATTCCAGCTGATCCATTATATGAAGCCATCATAGCAGCTGGATTCATTTGTGTCACATTTCCTTGATAGGCAAAGTTTGTTCTGTACCTACATTCAGCTGCACTATGACCATATTTTGTACAGATCTGACAAGTTGGTCTTTCACCACCATTCCTTGAAGCAAACTGATTACTCTGAACAAAACCACCACCATAGTAAGAACCACCACCAGGATTAAATCCATTGGGAGGAAATCTGCCACCACCTCTACCAGTATAGAAATGATTTCTTCCTCCTCTACCTCTAAAATTAGTATTTCCTCTTCCTCTTCCAGATCCATTAGAATTCTGATTACCATTATTAGAACTAGATGCAGTATTTGAAGAATTAGTAGCTACAAAAGCTTTTGAAGAGGAATCAGTAATAGTACTTTGTTTGGCTTCTTTGATAGAAATTTCTTCACTGAGAAGAAGATTATGAAGATTACGAAAGGTGACAGGAGGATCTTTAAATCTCATAGTAGTACAGAAAGAACCATATTCAGGAGGTAAACCTTTAAGAACTGAGACCATAATCTCACTATCACAAATAGGAGAACCACAAGCAGCTAAAGAATCTTTTATTTTACCAATTTCAGCAATATATTGAGTGCAGGAAAGAGTACCTAACTTCATATTTTGCAATTGAGTTCTTAATTGAACTACATGAGTTGAAGAAGAACATCCATACCTTTCTTGAATGGATTCCCACAATTCTTTAGATGTAGTTGCATAAGCAACATAAGGAAGTAAATGTGGAGAAATTGAATTGTTAATAAGAAGCATTACCGTATTATCATCATCCAACCAGTAATTGTAAAGCGGATTAACCGTCTGAGAAATTCTTGCTGCTTGTGTTGCATATTGATCTGGACATGGTATTCCACCAGTAACATGACCAAGAACTTGAAATTTCTTCTTGTGTAATTAAATTCTTCCAGGTATGATAATTGTCTTCTTGAAGTTTAAGAGGTACTAAATTTGGTAAAGTATGAATAGCAATACCAGAAATAAGAGAAGTATTTGCTGCAGTCGCCATTAAAATCAAGAAAATTCAAGAAATAGAAGATAGAAGAAATCAAGAAAATCAAGAAAATTATGTTTTTAGATCTGAAAACTCAGTGGAAGATAAGAAGGATCGAGAAGGTTGAAGAACCTTTGATTTAGCTCTGATACCATGATAGGAAATCAGTAGGGAATTCTCATTAACCAGGACAAAGCATACAGACCACATATTTATACAGACAGACCAAGAACAACCGAAAGAAACAGTAAACAGAAAACAGCTCACAGACAGCTGTCAATAACAGAAATGAAATGAGTGTAAGCAAAGTGTAAGAAAACACTAAAGATAGACAAAACACTCTAATGAGCTAACACTGCTTTACTATAAACATCTAAGCTTCAGTTGGGACAAAATACGCTCAACAGCTTAACGGGCTAGCGGGCATGAATGTAAACACTTAAAATTCTCCTCCATCTCTGTTGAGGCATCATATAATTCTTTTGATACGCCTGTGATGAGCAAACGGTGAAGGAAGATTAGAAATCATCCCAAAAAAACGAGAATCAGATACACTCCATACGTGATAAATTACAAAAAGGAAGCATATGTTAGCTAGTAACTAACTACCATGAACCGAAGTTTAACGACATCCGGGTTGTCATCCTTGATCAGTTCAACGTTTATAGTTTGTTTCACACTGAACCGTCCTTTTCTGCTTGTTTCTTCCTTAGTTCTTCATACCTAAGGATATCTCTCCCATCCTCATCAAATAGCTGCCGTTTAATCCATTCCCTAAAGTCATCAGGAATCTCGTTTCTTTTCCCTAACAACCAGGAAGCTCACAGAGCATCTGTTGTAAGCTCAGCAAATGAACATTGTACAGGGTATAGCTGGTGACAGGACTACCTACCAACCTTAACCTGCAACCACATTCATAATTTTTATGTGATTTTTACCCAGGTATCAATGGTACAAACATTATCTATACCCAGGTACCAGTAGTGACAACACTGATAATACCCAGGTACAGGTGGCGAAAACACTGATAGTACCCAGGTATCAGTGGTTACATCATTGATAAAGCAACAAAAAGAAGAAGAAGAATAAGAAGAAGAAGCAAACAAACATTAGACAACATTGTTACAACTCAGGTAAGTGGTGTCGACACTGATAATACCCATACAAGTGGTGCTAATGCTAGAATTAAGCTAAAAATCAATTTCAACCAAAAATTAATAATCTAGGGCAAACAATTTCAGGTACAAGTGATTTCGACACTGATAATTCCCGGGTACAAGTGATGTCAGTGCTAAAATTAGGTTAAAATCAATTTCAAACCCAAAATTAAAAATCTAGGGCAAACAATTTCAGGTACAAGTGGTTTCGACACCGATAATACCGGGGTACAAGTGGTGTCAGTGCTAAAATTAGGTTAAAATCAATTTCAAACCCAAAATTAAAAATCTAGGGCAAACAATTAACAAATCAAGCAATTGATCGAATACTCCATACCTTTTTAGTGAACATATGTTGCTGGTGTTGGTACTGGTTGTTGACAATTTCAATCGGAGGAAGAGATGACGGTGGTGGTGGTGATGGACATGATGGCGGATTGTCAATCGGAGGAAGAGATTCCCGCTGATGTATATGTGGTGGTGGTGATTACGATGCTTCTGTTGGTTGTGTCGATGTTGTGGTGGTGGTGGAGTTGTTTGGTTTATGTTGGTGGTTGCCGCTGCTGTTGTTGGTGGTTGTTGTTGTGGGTGGTTGCTGCTGCTGTTGGGTTTTGTGGTTGTGGTGGAGATGGTGGTGCTGCTGTTTGTGTTGGTGGTGGAGATGGAGATCAAGTATAAGATGGAAACTAGAAATGGAGATTAAAAGATTACCTGTTTAGATCTTGACAAGATACGAGAAGCCAACGCCATTACCTGATTTTCAACTGGGAAAATTATACAGGAGGAAGAAGAAACTAAAAAAGACGAAGAAACCAAAGTCGTAGGGGTACAACCGTCAACTGGACATGTGACGTGTCTGTTGTCTTAAAAAACAATGAGGAAATTGATCATATGGACCTGGCCGCAAGCGGCCAGGTCCTACCGGACATCAAAACTTCAAACTTTATTAAAAAGACAAGATGACACGTCACTTATTTAAGATATTTGTGCCCCCATTTGTTTCTATACACAGTTTCTTCTTCTTCCTCTTTCTCCTTCGACTAATAGCTTCTTCCCCATCTCCACCAAAACACTACCACCGCCATTAACATCAATATCACCACCACAAAACCAGCACCATATTGATTAATCCACCACCACCACCATTAAAACACCGTCATCGATTATGCACCACCACCGCCGACAACTAAACCACCAACAAATGAAGACACCATCAACAACGACACCAACGACACCATCGAAGCAGCATCAACACCACGACCACAAAAAATCAGCGAGATATCTCTTCCTCCTCCATCTCCAACACCGTCATCTCTTCCTCCGCCATCTCCAACATCGTGATATCTCTTCCTCCACCACCACCACCGTCATCATTTCCTCCCGATTGAAATTGTCAATCACCATTACCAACACCAGCGATATATGTTCAATAAAAAGGTAGGAGTATTCGATCAATTGCTTGATTTGTTAATTGTTTGCCCTAGATTTTAATTTTGGGTTTGAAATTGATTTTACCCCTAATTTTAACATTGGCACCACTTGTACCTGGGTATTATCAGTGTTGACCGCAATTGTACCTGAAATTGTTTGCCCTAGATTAATTTTTGGTTGGAAATTGATTTTAACTATAATTCTAGCATCGGTACCACTTGTACCTGGGTATTATCAGTGTTTACAACACCTGTACCTGAGTTATATCAGTGTTGTTGCTTTTGTTGGATTCTTCTTGCTTTGTCAATGATGTAACCAATGATGTAACCACTGATACCTGGGTACTATCAGTGTTGACACCACTTGTACCTGGGTTGTATCAGTGTTTTATGATGTTTTTTTGCTTCTTCTTCTTCTTCTTCTTCTTATCAATGATGTAACCACTGGTACCTGAGTATTATCAGTGTAGTTGGTGGTGGATGGTGCTGGTGGTGGTCGGAAGTTATAGTTGGTAACGGTGAGTGGTGGTGGTGCTGGTTGGAAATGATGGTGGTAGTGGTGGTCGAAAATAGAGTGGTGGTGGTGGTCGGAAGTTATAGTTGGTAATGGTGGATGACGGCGGTGGTGGTGGTGCTAGTTGAAAATGAGGTGGTGATGGTCGTTTGTAATGGTAGATAGTGGTAGTGGTGAGTTATTGGTTGGAAATGGAATGATGATGATGGTCGGAAGTTATAGTTGGTAACGGAGGTGGCGGCGGTGGTGGTTGGAAATGGTGGTGGTAGTGGTGGTCGAAAATGGAGTGGTGGTGGTGGTCGGAAGTTATAGTTGGTAACGGTGGATGACGGCGGTGGTGGTGGTGCTAGTTGAAAATGAGGTGGTG